>CM052543.1:1171266-1251405 GCA_028533065.1 Trachops cirrhosus | reverse complement strand
GCTTGCGGGGGGAGCCGTCTCTGCTTCTCCCCACCCCCGGAGCGAGGCGAGCCTGGACAGAGGCCAGGATGGGGCCGGAGGGCGAGGGGCCCGAGGAAGAAGGGCATCCTGAAGGGGCGGGGCCTCCAAGTTGGAGCAGAGCGCGCACCCCCCGGCCCCCGCAGGGTCCTGATGAGGAGGCGGTGAAGGGGCCTTCTCGCCCTCGTGACCCCTGGCCCGCATGTAAGGAGGAGGGGCTCCTCGCAGGGAAACTGGGGTGCCCTGAGCAAGCTGAGTTGGTCTTCCCGGTAACCCCTGACCTGAACAGTGACCTGCTCCCGACGGTGGGGACCAGCCACCGTGTGCCCCAAAGGCCCCTGTCCCAGCCCTCTCCCAGCCCCTTGTCCTGTGGCCGAGCGAGCCCCACTGGGATGGGACTCCGTGGGGGCCAGGGCCTGCGCGGAGTGAGGAAGCAGTGGGGGCCGCAGCCTCCGCTCCCACCACCGGGGCCTGGCTCCCTTCCGGCCAGCCGGGCGGGGGCGGGCGGGCACGGGGGCTCTGGCTGGGGTGGGCAGCCGGCCGGCTCGGCCGCCGCTGCAGGCCTGCGGGGCCCCCGAGGGCCGGGCGGCTGCTGGATTTCCTGCCCCAACTTCCCGCAGTCAGCAGGATTGCACAGGGGTTGTTTATGGTCCCGATGGCGGCAGCGATAAGTGGGGTGTCGGGGGCCCAGGACGTGCCGCTCTGCCCTCTGGGCCTGACGCGGCCCTTTCCCAGGGTCCGTTCCCAAAGGGGCCACTGGTCAGCGCAGGGGAGGGGCCGGGCCGGCTGAGCTGGCCGCTGCCCACTGTGACCTCCGCCCTGGGCCCAGCCGCTCCCCGTCGGCCGCTGGACGGACAGCGGGGCCCCGCTCGCTGCCCTGAGACCAGGGTGTGTGACCCCAATTCTGCAGGCGGCACAGGACGACGTGATCGGTGTGGGCTGGTCTCCCCAGTGCATCGTGTGTGGCTGTCCCAGAGTCCACCCCTGAAAACTCTCCCGGGCGCAGAGCCTGGCAGGCTGCAGACCTGGTTCCCAGGGACCGGCGACTCAGGGAGGGGCTTGCCTTTGTTGTTCCAGTCTGCAGGAAGGTGGGCAGGCGGCCGGCACCCACGGCTAGCGATGGCCCCACCGCAGCGCACCACAGGGACCTCGGCCTGCCTCCGGCCACGGCCAGGCTGTCAGAGCCCCGGGTGGCTGCTACTCCCGCCTGTGGAGGGACACGGCAGCCCCTCACTGTCACCTCCAGGGACACCAGGCTCCTGTCTGTCCTGAGAAGCCGTGGGGGGGGTTGTGCAGAGGCATAAGGAAGCCCTGGACAGAGTGGCAGGGGTAGAGGGACAGGCGTCTCTGGAGGATGGGAGGCGAGGCCGGACCCAGGGCTGCTCCGGGGCTGGACGAGGCAGCCGGGGTGGGCTTCAGCGTCCCAGTCTCGCTTCCCGTCCTGCCGGACAGGGATGTGCCCTGCTGGGCCGTCTGCCTGTGAGAAGCGGCCCCGGGCTGCTCAGGCCAGTGCTGGCCAAGGGGTAAAGGTGAGAGCATCACGCAGCCCGGCGGGCACCCGGACAGTGGTCCTCCCTCTCAGCCTGATCCCGCAACGGGACTCGTGGCCACGGGGCCCGCCGGGACCCAGGGCGGGGTGGGCCGTGCCCCTGCCCTGCGGGCCGCCTGTGAATGTGGCCGGGGTCAGGTGTCGCCCGGGAGACCCAGCGGCAGCACCCCTGCCCAACTAAAGCTCCCCTATTTTTAGCCTCCCGGCTACTTTCAGATCAAGTCCACGTAGCCCCACGAGCTGCTCGGCGAGATAACCATCCGCTCCAAACCACAGAGACTTCGCAGGGCAGCCCTGCCCCTCCCCAGACCTCCCCACACCTCCCTTGGCTCCCAGGGCAACCTGAGAGGGGCCGGAACGGGCGCGGAGCCTGGCGGGGAGGGGGCATCCTGGGAGCCCACTGGGGCCTCGGCTGACACCCCACACCTTCCGGCGCAGTCAGGACCCCACACCGGCGCTCCTCCTCGCCCGACGCGCCCCTGATGCCCCCGAGCGGCTCCAGAGTGGGGCCTGTGGGCGCCGGGTGCCGCTCGCCAGAGGTCAGGAACGCAGCCTGGCCTGGCCTTCGACAGTCCTCCGCCCACAGGGCCGATGCCAGCTGGGGGGCAGTGGACACAAGCTCCAGGCAGGGAGACCCGGCGGGGAGTGTCCACACTGAGCACAGGCGTGGCAGAGGGCGGGAGACGGCTCCCTCCTGCCGCACCACCCACATCCCGTGCGCCCTCGGCTCGACCCAGGGTGAGGCCGGAGTGTGAGCGTGGCCGTGGGCACAGTGTGCGTCCCCGGGACGTCGGCCGCCGGGAGCAGCGCTCGGCCAGGCTCGCCACGCCTACCTTGTCCTCCACGCGGTTCAGGCGGGCGCCGATGGTGTTGCTGCCTCGGTCCTTGCTCTTCTCTGCGGGGCACAGAGCTGGTCAGGAGTGCCGTCAGCCGAGGGGGAGTGGGGGCAGGGGACCCTGACTGGGCTCGGGGACAAGGCTGACGGGGGGCTGAGGTAGCTGCGGGCAGACCGGCCAGATCCCACCAACTTATGAAAGTGCTTCTGTGGCAAGCACTTCAGGTGGGGAGCACGGGGGTGCTGGGGTGCGGACGGCGGGGGTGCAGCAGGCGGGGTGTGGTGGGGCCGGCGGCAGCCCCAGCCCGGCTGCACTCTGCCCAGCCTGTGACCTGCGAGCCCCCGACGCCCGCTGTGCACACCAGGACGGCCCACCCCCCAGGGCACATGGGACTGGCTCAGGCCCCCAAGTGTCCCGGCCACCGTGTGAGCTGTGGCGGAGGCGACCCCCGCCTCGCCCTGCCCTCCCGGGTGTGACACACAGCCCAGTCCAGGCCAGGGGACACTCGGAGCCGACACCCAGCTCCCTGCTGTGGATGGCCCCTGGGGCTCTGGGCTGGCCACACACTCCAGAGGGAGACGCCCTCCCCAGGTCTCCCCCAGGGGCCTGGCCACACTTCTAGACCCAGACCCTCCGTGGTCCAGAAGAGGTCACTGGAAGGGACCCACGTGGTCCTCACACCCACTGAAAATCCATCTGCGAGGTGGGTGTGAAGCCGCTCGATCGGGGTGGGCCCCTGACCCTCTCTCTGGCCTCTGCTGCCTGTCCCTCACTGTGGAGACCCCGGGGCCCGCTCTGACTTTGGGGAGAGGCAGGACCAGGGTCTGCAGGGCCGCCACACCCAGGGCACCGCGCTACGGACACCTACCTGAGACGGAGACGAAGAGGGAGGGCTTCCCGATGGATTGGTCCAGCCTGGGAGGGAAACAGACGTCAGCTCATGCTTGGCCTGGGCGCCCGGCCGGGAGGGAGCTGGACAGCCACCTCTGGGGCTGCCCCCCGCTGCCACCTGCCAACCTGCCAGCTGCCTCCCAGGCCCCAGAGGCCTGTGTTTCCCTGGGGCTGGGGACTCTGTGGTCGGGCAGCGCCCTTCGACTCCCTCCCTGGGCGGGGCAGGTCCCAGGATCGCCCAGGGTCCGAGACTGCTGTGTACAGGCCCCAGGCCAGGCCCCTCGGACCCCCTCCGGAAGGCGGGCCTGCAGTGGGGGGCAGGGGGCCTTCCAGGGCCAGGCCGGGTCCCTGAGCTGGGCGGCCTTCGTGTCCCAGCGGGAGGTGTGACAGGTAAGCCCTTGCCCCTGAAGGGGGGTCAGGACCAGCGCCTTTCCTCAGCTGGACCCACGACCCACGGGGCTCAGTCCCTTCCCCCTGGCTCCCTCGCCCCCCACGCCCAGCCCCTTCCCCTCCCGGCCGCGCCCACCTCCTCTGCAGCTCCTTGATGCGCACCATGAGGTTGAGGTGGCCCTGCGAGTACTGCTCGATGACGTCCCGCACGTCGTAGGGCTTCCGCGCTTGCTGCAACCAGGGGACACGTGTCACTCCCTGCGCTGTGCCCCCTGGCTCGGCACAGCGCAGAGGGGTGGGCGCCCCGTGTGGCGGGACGGGCAGTGCCCTCATCGTCCCCAGGGGCTCCGATGCCCGGCTCGGCTGCCGGGGGCTGGGTGGCCCGGGGCCAGCAGCCGGCCTGCCTGCCCACGTGTCCTCCCCTTCCAGGCCACTGGTTCCCCTTCTCACCCAGCTGGGAGGGCTGGTCCAGACCAGCATCCAGGGGGCAGCGAGACCACCGAGAGCCGGCTGGGAGGGCACAGTGGTGGGCAGCGGCCTCCTGCCTGGGCCTTAAGCTGACCCCCAACCCACTCGCTGGCAGGCGTGCCCACTGTCCTTGGGGGGGATGTGGCCAGCCATGCACCCCTCCCAGGCAGCCTCCAACAGTGGGCAGAGGGGACCCCAGGGGAGCACAGGGCCCGCTCTGGGTGGCAGGGGCGCCGGGCTCCGAGGGACGCTCCCACAGCAGTCCTGGGACACGGGGCCCAGGCAGGTGACTCCAGAGCACCAGCTCTGAGCCCGGACGTGCACCCAGGGCTCAGGTGCGACCCCCAGAAAGCACAGCAGAGGAAAGGAGGCTGCCCGTGAGGTCGGGGCCACCGCGGGTCCCCCAGGGCCCCCTTCCCGAGGGGCCGGCCAAGCAGGACTTTGATGGCCCAGGCAGCCTTCGGCCACAGGAACATGCCAGTCACGCGGCGGCACCGGCCGCCTCTGGGAGGGCTGCGGGCGTGGGCACCGGCGGTCCGAGGGAGGGCACGGCCCTGGCCGGAGGGTGCGAGGGGCCTGCCGGCTCTGCCACACGGCTCGGCAGAGCGCGGCCAGGCTGGCCTGGGTGGGGCGTGACAGGGAACGAGGTGCAGATGCCCTGGAGGGCTGGGGCCGGGTCCCAGCCCTGCTGCTCCCTCTGTGCCAGGGGGACGCTGAGCCCGGCCTGTCTCGTCTGTCACCTGGGACCGAGCCCTGTCTCACGTGGGTCGGCAGGGGAGGGAGTGGGGATGAAACAGAGTGGCAGGTGAGACAGGTCAGGGGCTCCTGTCCAGCCTGAGCCACCAGAGCCAGAGCGGCTGCGGTGGTGGCCGGGCTCACCCTGGGGTCTGAGCCCTTCCCCAACGGGAGTGGAGTGGCCCGCCTCGTGCCCGCCAGCGCCCAGAGGGCGGAGGCGCGCAGGCGCGGAGCCCAGGGAGGTGCGGGCCTGGCCCGCACAGGGCAGGACCTGGCTCTGGCCTCCCGGACTGCCAGGCCACTGCCACAGGTCACGTGGGCACCCAAGCGAACCCGGGAGGACCCTGGCATTGCCTCCCTGGGGCCAGGCTTTCTGGAGAGGGAATGACCGCCCCGTGGGTCCCTGTCCTTAAGTCGGCCAAGCTAGGTCCCGGTCCTCAGGCCGAGCACAGTCCCCACAGCAGGAGGAGTGGGGCTGAGGCCGCCACCCACCAGCCTTCTCTGGGGGCCTCAGGCTCCAGGCTCCGGGGGCTGAGGGGCTGCTGCAGACTCCCACCATGAGGTGGAGGGAAGTCAAGGAGACCTCACCTCTGCCTGAGAGGACAGGCCACCGCCCAGGGCACAGGGCTCCCCTCTGCTCTCCTGCCTCACACGGAGTGGGGGAGGGGGGGACCGGGCTCTGGGGCCTGGGGCCCCCCACTCCTGCCCAGGTGACGTGGGCCGACTGGCCCCCTCCCTGAGTCCCACCCACACCATGTGCCCATCAGTCGGGGGAGGGGTGAGCGAGCCCCCAAGGCTCTGCATGTGCCCCTGGCTTTGGGCTGGTGTCTCGGGGATGGACAGTGAGGCTGTCGCAGCGGTGGCTGGGAGAGGGGCTCTTGGGGTGGGCGAGGGCCGGAGGGCTCAGCACGGGACTCACCTGGAATTTCTTCTTGGCTACGAAGTACTGCATGCGCCGGATGACCTTGATGGTGGCCCGGTGGTGCTCCCGCAGCCTGCATGGGGGACAGAGAGAGGCATGTCCGTGGCCGCCCTGCGCGGGGAGGCTCACCCCTTCCCCAGCGCGCCCTGCGCACGTGGGCCGTGCCCTTCTGGAAACGAGGCGGAGGGCCCCCCGTCCCCAGGATGGAGGTCTGCACAGCCACGTCCTGGGGGTGGTGGGGCGGCAAGCGGGGGGCAGGCGGCTTTTATCAGGAGGATGATCCCGGAGGGACGCTGGCCTTGCTTGTCGCTCAGAGGTGCGGTGCATGTCGGGGTGCCCTGGCTCGCAGAGGAGCCCCGGAAGCTTCTTTCTCTCTCGGGCCTTCGGGACACTTGTCAGTGAAATGGGAGGGGCGCTAACACAGAACGCCTGAGGCCCCGTCAGCTGGAATGTTCTGGGACCCCACAGATGGCACGGCCCGGGAAACGTAGGACAGTCGGCCAAGGACAGCTAGGTACTTCCTGAGCCACTCCGAGTTTCTAAGTCCTTCTAGAGACAAAGATCCTTCTAGAAACCACCGACAAAGAAAGCGCAACCAGTGACACAGATATTTGCAGAGGAGAAAGACCGGAAGGAAGCATGTGCCTGTGGACACGGCGGGGACCTGGCTTTGGCTGGGGTGCTCATTCTGACTAAGCCTGCAGCTGAAAGCACCAGTGACACCCAGGCCAGCCACACACCTGCCACCGCGGCTGTGTGGCAGCTTCGGAGAGCCGTGGAGGTGGCCGGGGGCGTGCGAGCCCCGGGGCCGAGACACACCCGGTGGCGAGGGGGTTCAGGCCCACTGAGGGGGGCCCAGTAAAGAGCTCAGGCTCCCGTTCCAGCCACCCCCCCATCACCTCAACCACCTGAGGCCCCGCCCGGAGCAAGGCGCCCCCCACGGGGGACCTCCGCGAGGCTCTCACGGCAAGTTCCAGGACATTTCCGAGAAACCGAGTGATGTACGTTTGTCCCCGAGCCCAGCGAAACGAGGCTAGGAATCGGGAAGACAGAGATGACCGAGAAATCCACGTTTGAAAGATTAATCTAAGTAACTCGGGGGCCAAAGATGACATCTAATGAAAGCCGGAAAATAGCTTTAGTTGAGGAATAATAAAACGGTCCTCTATGAAAACTTGCAGCAAAGGAAGGACTTGGGTCCCGTGGAGTAAGTGCTTGGAGAGAAATTTATGACCGTCAGCGCATGTCTGAGAGGAGAGGCTGAAATGTGCCTCAAGAAGCGAAAAAAACCCAGCAAATTACACTCCAACAACATAGACGAGAGATAATGAAGACAAGGACATAATTCAGTGAAATAAAAAACGCACACTACATTGAGGAAAGTCAGCAAAGCCGGGACGTTGCTCTCCGAAGAGACCGGGAGAACCGGCCGCCTGTCGGGGAGCCCGACGGGGGCGGGGGCGACGGGGGCGCGGCGTGGGCCTGGAGATGGTCTCGCGAACTCTCTTCAGAGGCTAGTGTGCATAAAAAGAATTTTTATAGTTTAAATAAATTAGATTAGTGTCTTAAAAACACAATGTATAAAAGGAGACACGAGGAGAAATTTCAAACATTCAAACGGCCTGATACGATGACATAAATTAGATCTGGAATTTTAATGATCTCTCCCCCACACAACGAGCCCTTTGAGTCTCGGTGAGGCCCCCAGGATGGTGCTGAGCGTTCGAGGCAGAAACACCACCAAGCGCAGGCGAACGTTTTTGGAGGACAGCTGTGCGCCGGCGGGACCCTGGTGCGGAACCCGACGAGGACAGCGCACGAAGGGAAAGCCGCGGGCCGGCCTCTGTCGCACACGCACACCCGCGGCCCACGGGGCCCACAGCCGCCCCGGCGTCGCAGACGGCGGGCCACGTCGGTCCCTCTCACACCTGAAGTCAGTCCACGCCACCCAGCAGGTCAACTGGGGGAGGGAGGGAGGGAAAACACGTGGTCGACTCCAAAGGTGCGGAAAAACACTCACTAGAAGTCAAGCCCCTTCCTAATCAGAAGCGCAACCGTGGGGCGAGGACGAGAAGGGAGCCCCGGACGCAGACGCAGACCACACCGAATGAACCCCAGCGGGGGGCTGGGGCGCGGGCGCGGGCACAGCCCCGCCGTGGCAGGCCAAGGCGCCGTTCGCCCCCCGGCGGGTGGGTGGATGTTCTTTCCAGTGACCGGTCCTGGAGCCACCTGCCTCCCCCTCTGGGCGGACACGGGCCACCGTAGCTGCCGCAGCGGGAAGGACGCTTTCTGCTGAAGGACCCGGGTGGGGTGCAACCCAGGCCCACGAGGGATGGCCGGTGGGCGCGGCGCTGGCAGGCGGGTGGAGCTCCGAACGGCTCTCCGCTGAGGAGCGCGTGACGCTCCCCGAAACGGTCGAAACCACGGGGCTGATGGGGTTCCTCTCTCAAAGGCTGCACCCACTGCTCTGAGAGGCGGGGTGGGAGATGGGGGCCTGGACAGGGGCGTGAGGGGACCCAAAGCCAATTCCCAGGCTGGGCCTCGGCTGCTCCCAGTGAATTCCTTGAGCTTTGGAGGCCTCGGGAGCCGAGGGCTCACAGAGGACGGTGAGGCCTGAGGACGTGGCCTTGTTACAACGGAGTCCCTGGGGCCAGGCTCCGGCCCCCCTTGGGGTGTGGGGACAGGGGTCCTCGTGCCCCAAACCGGGCGGGCAGCGCGACCATGTAAGGCGGCCAGCACGCAGCTGCTTGGAAGGAGCCGGCAAAGAAACGCACCTTTGTCCCGGCTTCGTCCCCGAGAGGGGCTGGGAGAGGGGCTGGGGGACCCCGCCGAGGCCCTGGGGAGACCGTGAGGACGTTGGCTGCAGGCTGTCAGCCCTCGTTAAGCCCAGGGAACGGGCGGGTTGGCGAGCTTCCAGCGCCGGGAGGGAAACCGAGGGAAGTGTTCCCGGACAGAGCCGGGGGTCCCCTTTCCCAGCCTCGGGGGGTGGGAGCCATCAGAGCCAGCCTCGCCGAAGTGACTTACTGGGAACTTGCTGATTAAAACAAGGGAGAGAAGACTCCTAACGTCTAAGAAGAATTCCATGGGCTTCTCACTGATTTCCATCCACTAAAGTGATTTGTGTGCATTTCCTTCCAAAAGCCGGTGAATCATGAACCAGCCGGTCCCCGCCGGGGCCTCTGCAGCCCCTCGGGGGCCTGGGCGGGAGAGGGAGGGACGTGGAATCGAAGGGCGGGGGACACTGGTGGGGTGAACCCTGGGGGTCAGAAGCCAGAAGGTTCTGCCAGGCTCCCTGGGTACCTGGGGGGCTGAGCAGGCCGGCTGCGGAGGACGGGGTCCAGTAGGGCCCCCCCTCGCTGGGCCCCTTCCTTCCTGCTCCGAGGAGCTGAGTGGGGCCTGGGGGTCTGCAAAGCCCCCAGGTACCCTTCCTAGCCTGTCTTCGAGGGCATGATGGAGACCTGAGGGGGCGGGGATGGTGGGACTTCTGCTCCGGAGTCTGGGGCAAAGCCCTTTCTGAGACTCTGTGCTCAGCGTCCCTCAACCTGTCCCTCCCCCCCAACCAAATTCCCTGACTTGCTGGGCCACTCACGAGCCGGGTGCACCCCAACCCCGTGACCACGGCCCCAGGCCGAGACCCCACCTCTGCCTATTCTGGGCACCCACCTGGACTCTGGCCCCCCCATCCTCGAGGGATGGGCTGGCCTCTTCTCTGCCCCCTTTTCTTTCCTTCCCTCCCATTTCCAGTCCAGCCCTGTGCCCTTCAAATTGCTTTTTAACTGCCCTGTTCTCCCAGGTGGCAGCTGAGAAGCTGAAGTCGGTGGGGGTGGGGGGCAGGGCAGAGTGCCCAGCACGCAGGGCTCTGGCAAGGGAACCCGAGCCCCCCACCCAAAGCCCTGCCCAGGGCCCATCCCCAGCCAGACATGGAGCCGACTCCTGAGGCTCGGTCTCAGATGCCTCCTGTCCTCCTCTTTGCCCGTCCCTTGCTGGGGCCTCGCCATGGCCACACTCCTAGTCTCTGCACCTTGCACCCCGAGCCCCTGCGACCATTTCGTTCTGGCAGAGCCCAAACCCCCCGGAGACTGTGGCAGCTACCGGTCCTGCCTGTGGGGCTCCTGGGGGCACAGGCCCCCAGGCCAGGGATGGAGGGAGGACTGGCCCCTCGGGCTGCCCGGGACAGCCTGGGGCAGCAGGGTCTTGCAAGGCACAGCCCCCTTGCCCAGAGGCCTTGTCCCCTCTCCCCCAGCAGCCGGTGTCTGACACAGCACCGAGCACTGAGCTGGCCCTGGGTCCTCGGCGAAACCTGAGGGCCAGGCGGCAGCTGCAAAGAGGGGAAGCAGGCACTCCTGGGGGGTTGCCCCTGCACACCCGGCCGTCAGACGGGAGGCAAGGGCCTTGGCCCCCGGTGTCACTTGCCTGGCTGGGCCACAGCCCTGAAGTGCGCAGTGAAGGTGAGCAAAGGCCTAGTGCCTCCCTTTCAGGGGACAAGTGCCCCTGAAGCACAGGGAGGGAGGGACGATGGCCTGGGTCCCCAGCGATGCAGGGACAGGGGCAGGCGCCAGCCAGGCCCTGTGCTCTGAGACCAGGCCAGGCCTGGTGCGGTCAGTGGGGTCCCCACAGCGGGGTTTGGTGGCTGTGGAGGCCTCACCTGCACCCTCTGGGCCTCAGTTTCCCCACCCCTAAGTAGGGGAATTCGCATTCCAGGCTGCGTGGGGCTCCCACAGCTCCAGCTCAGGGCTGGGCCCAGATGCCAGGTTGGCTTCTGGCCTGGTCTCCAGCTCAACTGGAGGGGTCATCCAGGCCACCCCTCCAGGACGACGAGGGCCCACCTGAGGGGAGGCCCTGGGGGAAGCCCCTGGGAGGGCCCAAAGCCACACGGGCACCCTCGTCTCCCAACACACGACCACTGCCCCCGGGCAAACACAGTAGGGGGTGTCCCTGAGTCCACAGCACCAGGGCGGGCCGTGGGGGGCACGCTGGCTCAGCGGGTCTCCCCGTCTGGGGACACAGGGGTCCTTGCTCTGACCCACACTTCCTCAGGGAGCTGGGGGTCACGGGGGTGGGTTTCCTTCCTGTCTAGTTCTGGGCCTCCCCGGGTGTCCCTGAGGGAGAGCTGGCCACGCACCCAGCCCTGGGCCTCGGGTGGGTGTGGGTCAGGTGTTGCCCACAGCGCCCTGGGCCCCGCAGGGCTCCCGGAGGGGCTGTTTGTGGGCGGGGGAAGCGGCCAGCGGCGGAGTTCTCCCCCATTTGCTGTTGTGCCGACCCGGCCTAGCCGCCCCGCCCGCCTCCAGCCCAGCCCACCCCACACACCCTGTTCCCAGTGCCCAGGACCCCCACCCGGCCCTGGAGACCCTGCACCCTTTCCCCTTTCCCCCCTGCCCCAGGCATGCCCCAGCACACGCCCGCCCGCCCCGGCCTCGCCCGCAGCAGGACGCCCTCCTGCCGGAGCGGCATGTGGGGCCCGGCCTGTTCCGGGAGGGCCCCGTGTTTCTCACGGCCGCGTTCCCAGTGCCTGACACGCAGCGAGCGCCCGGCAGACGGGAACAGATCCGCGGGTGCCAGGCGGCTCCGGGCCAGGCCGGCAGGGCCGGGGGCCGGCTGCCCCAGGGCGGGGGCTGGGCCGAGGCAGGCCGGGCGCACCGGCCGAGGGGCAGAGCGCCGGGCAGGGCTCCGCGGACCCACCACCCGCCCTCTGCGTGCCCTCCCCCCGAAGGAAAGGAGAGGTTAATAAACCAATTACTTTGGGCAACGAAGCAAAATAAGTCCCATTAAAGTAATTAACGTGCTCGCGCAGCCCCCACTGGAGAGGGCTAATAAATTGGGGCTTTGTCACCATCCGGTAATTTCTTTCTAAGGCGTTTCTTCATCCCCATCCAACGGCACAGTTTAAGGCTCTGTTAATACTTTTAAGACGGGCTCAATGCCAGACTAATTAGATTTGCATTTCCACCGTGGGCCAGGCTCGGCTCGGATGTGCCCAATGAAAGAGGCCCGAGACCCTGCGGGGGCCCCGGGGACAGCACCCGCCTCTGAGAAGGGGCCATGTGTGGATTCCCACGTCTGGCCCCACGCTGTCTGCTGCCCGGCCTCCCGCCCCCCCGAGCCAGGGGCGCAGCTCGAGGGGCGGGGCCCAGGCCTCGTCTCCAGGGGTCCCCTCCTGGATCTGCCCATTGTGCGGCTCACGTGGGGCCCCCGGGCCGAGCCCTGGTGGGTCCCAGAGCACGGCACGGGAAGGGGAGGAGAGCCGTCCCCCGGTGAGGAACCCTGACAGGTGCTGCCTGGCCGGGCGACAGCGGGCGGCTGACCTCCCAGGGACAGGCCACACGGAGAGCGCGTGGCCCGAGGTGACGTGGTGGGGCCCTCCCCCACACCCACACCCCTGGGCTACCGAGACACCCCAGTAGAGCCTGCAGCCAGGGCCAGTCCTCCCCCACACCGTCCAAGTCCCTACAACGGGGAGGGTCTGAGAAGCCGTCCCCGCCCAGAGCAGCCTCAGGGGACAGGGGGCTGAGTGTGACACGGGGGCTTGGATGGGTTCTGGGAATGGGAATCATGGATGGACCTCACTTAATAAAAACCTATCAGCATCGGTTCGTTCCTTGTGACAAATGTGTGACCCTCACGCGAGCCCTCTGAGCGACCTCAGGGTTGGTTCTGTGATTCTGAAGCTGTTTGAGATCTCCCCACCCCCCACCCCGTGCTCCGTGTGATGGTGCCACCCGCCTGCCACCGCAGGGCCACCGTGAGCTCAGGCAGCGTCAGGGCCAGGCAGGCTGGCAGGAGTGAGCGCCCAGAGAGATGGCGGACACGCAGTCCAGGCGAGGGACAGGCGCCGTGTGCGAGCTCGGGGCGCGGAGGGCGACCCGGGCGAGTCAGCCAGGTGGGCTCCAAGTGAGGCCCTGCCTGGGGTGGCAGGACAGCACAGGGTGGGTGGGGGGCCCAGAGACGCCAGGGACGAGGCCAGGCCGGACTGCAGAGCCGGGAGGAGACCGGCAGGTCTCGGTTTGCGCCCCGCGGCGAGCATTCCTGGGGCGGACGGGCCCCTGCGAGTCTGCCTCTCAGGCGAGCCCGCGATGCGGGCGCTGGGCGGGCCGGCCTCCCGGCCTGCGTGCTGATCCGGTGACGAAAGGCACAGGGCGATGGCAACAATCGTAAAGATAGCGGTGTCCTGGCCAGCCAGGGGCAGGAAACTTGAAAAGCCAGATCAAATGAATTCCTAGAACTAGATAAAATGTCAAAATATTTGGTGTTTGAAGACACAAAATATTTGAATCAATATTTACGTAAAACAACCTGAGGCCTCCTCCAAAAATTCATGCCTGGACAGTGAGCGCACAAAGCAGCCACATGCGGGCATAGGTGAGGCCCCCGAGCTCTGCAGACCGCCCGCCCCAGACTGGCGTGCCGACCCTCGACGAGGCGTCCGGCAGACGCGGGAGGAGGACACTGCCCGGTCCCTGCGGACAGGGCTGGGGCGGGTTCTGGGTCCAGGCACAGGGACGTGAGGACACAGACACGCAGGCCCGTCTCCCGAGTGAGCACAGACTCAAACACCGACCCGGAACCCTCGCTAACCAGACACAGCAGTGAGTTAGAGAGGAGGGCCGTCCGGGCCCCAGCCAGGAACGCAGAGGCGGCCCGACACCCGGGCCCCTCGAGGCGTTCCTGCCGCAGAGGACAGGCGGTGCACCGGGCATCTTCCCGGTCAGGGCCGGAAGCACCCGGCACGGTTCAGAGGCTTGCACAGCAAAAACGGAGCAGGAGTAGCCAGCGACTTCCTTAGTATGGCAGGTTGCAGGCCCAAGCCCCCTGAGCCATCGGGTTGAGGGAGACACTGCCCATGCACCTCCACTGAGACCCGGAGGAAGGACAGGGGCCCTGACCCCACGCTAGGGCGCGGGCCTCGTCCCGTAGCTCCCCCGACACAGAGGGACGAGAGGAGGACCGAGAGGGGAAAGGGAGAGCTGCCCTCGTCGGCAGTGATACGGTCACGTGCCCAGACAACCAGCAAGGGCCCCACAGCCACTGTCGGTACCGATATCAGAAAGCCCAGCACGGTTGCCAGATGGGTGACCTGCTCCGGCCACCGGCGTGTCTTTGTCCCGGCAGCAAAGTCCTGGGAGAAGCAAGTGCCCGCAGAAAAGCAAGGGGCACTGGAGAGGGTGTGTGATCGGGGAGCCCTCCGAGGGCGCCTCTCGACCCCAGGGGAGGGCCAGGACGCCCAGCCAGTGGCAGTCCCCCAGTCCCACCTCAGAGTGTCCTTGCTCCAGGGCAAGATGGTGTGACATGCCAGAGATCAAGGCCGGGCCAGGCAAGCTGCCGTTGGAATTCGGGGGCTCAGTAAACTTACTCTGAAGTTGACATCAAGGAATAAAGTTGACATGGGGGGGTGAGTGTAGCTTACAAAGAGGTTCCCCCACGGGTACGTGGGGTCAGGGGCTCCGCTGGCGCCGACAGGAGCCCGAAGCACCCCCTGCCCACTTGGGAACAGAGCCCACCCCTCAGAGGACAACCCCAGCCGCAGGGCGGGGCTGGGGGGCGAGCGAGAACACAGGAGCGCAAAGGTGTCCCTGCAGGGGTGACAGACACAGTGACAAAAGGCGAGTTACGATGGCTGGCCCGGGGAGACGCAGGAAACACCTCCTAATGGGCTCCCACCTGATGCAGCCCAGGCGTCTGGCGCCTCCCAGTTCCGGGTCCCACCAAGGGGGCACCCTGGACCCACGACCTGGCTGGGCCGCTCCGGTC
Source organism: Trachops cirrhosus (assembly GCA_028533065.1). NCBI lineage: Eukaryota > Metazoa > Chordata > Mammalia > Chiroptera > Phyllostomidae > Trachops > Trachops cirrhosus. Next base: position 1,236,851 of record CM052543.1, on the reverse strand, counting down.
CCATCCAGCCCTCCCCCTCCCCGGCTGGAACCTCACTTCGAGTTGCAGAAATTCCTTTCCCTGTGTCTTCCCTGCAAAACCCTAGACTCTGGGGGTGGCTTCTGTATCTTCAGGGCCCAGGACGGTGCCTGGTACACGGAGGTGGGGATTGGGAAGTAATGGTGAGTGAACGAAGCAATGAAAGAAGGATTGCACACGCACGCACACACACGCGCACACACACACACTGGGTCCCAGTGGCAGCGCAGGCGAGGGACCCTCCCCTACATTGCCCCCAGCAAAGGACTTGCACCTTGGGTCCACACTGTCCCACTGTGTCCCCGGCCCTGTAGAGAAGCCTTTCGGGGACCGGGGTGAGGGGAGAGCAGACGGATCCACCGAACAGCCACAGCCCCCCTGTGGGTGGAGGGAGGCCTGGGGAAGGGGACGGCCCCGCAGGGCCGCTGAGTTCCCACCACGCGCAGACCACACGCAGACCACACGCTGCCTGGGACCCTGCTCGGCCCTCTGGGGCTCATGGTTTAGGGGCGTGGGGTGCATCCCGGGGCGACACGGGAGCCAGCAATGGGCAGGCTGATGTCCCGAGCCCCCCCAGAGCAGGCAGGTTCAGAGACCAGGCCCAGATCGGGGGAGGCTGGGTGGGGGCGCAGGGACTGCGGCAGCAGGGCCCCCGGGACCGGCGGCTGACGTCCTGTGAAGACACCTGAGTCATCGGCCCCAGACATTCCGCCCCGAGGCCCGCCCCGCAGCCCGGCCACATTCCTTTCCTGGGCGCGCACGGGGGACCAAGCGGGTCTGCAGCCGGCGCTGGGGCAGCGGCCCGGGACGCGTGACTCGGGCGCAGCCGGCGGGCTCCGGAAGGGGCGGCGGGCGGCGGGGTTCATGGATCTGACACGACGTGGGCCACAGAGTGCCGCCTGCGCCCCCGTCTGCGCCCACAGAGCCGGCCGAGGTCCCGGCGGCCCCCACCCCTGAGAGCACGAGGGTTTCTGGGCGTTTCCATCTCGGGGAGAAAGAGCGCTCCAAGCCCTTGCAGCGAAGGGCGCAAACTCAGAGCAAAGCTCCCGTCCGTCTGGCGCAGCACGCTGCCCCGGCTCCCGGCCGCGGGCCTCGGGCAGACCCGAGCCCTGTCCTTCGGAGCCGCCGGGTCCGTTCACGGCCCTCCGAATCCCACGTCAGAAACCCACGCGCTCCTGGGCGCACAAACGGCCACGGACCACTCGCAGCCCCCTGCCCGCTCGGGGCACGGGGGGCTCAGCAGGCCGTCCGAACCCCAGGGCGCCGTCACTGCTTTAAGTAGGTCACTAAGTGACATTTCTCGTATGTTTTCTATATATTGATCACACAGTGTTGCACAAAGTCCACTTAATGGTTACCACTACAGTAACAAAGCCAGTTACAGCAGGATGGGGTCACAGTGGAGACCACCCCAGGGGCCGTACGCGCGTGAGTGTGCGCCTGGGAAGCCGCGGACGTCAGAGGGGGCCTTGCCTCCGAGCTGTGGTCGGGGCGCCGGCCGTTTCCAGGGGGCCTCGAGGGGGCGGGCCTTGGGGGGACTCTGACGCCGCCTGCCTTGGGCACAGGGTGCACACAGGGCCGCACGGCCCTGCTGGGCAGAGTCTGGTCCGGAGCAGGCCAGGCGGGGTTGCTGTCCCCCAGGGGACACTGCCAGGGCAGGGCCACGGGGTCCTCTCCCTCGGCCCGGCTCACACCTTCCGGTGGAGCCGAGAGAGGCGGCGGGGCAGATGGGGCAGAAGGACAGCACGGGGTCAGCTGCGAGGGACAGGGTGGGGGGCCGGGAGGGAAAGGGGCTTGGATGATGCTTGGTCGGGGGGAAGGATGCCCCTTGGCAGCCCAGGCCTCCCGGGAGACCCCGGAGACACACTCAGCCCCGTGCCGCCGGCGGCCTGGAGACGGTTGTGGCACAAGTCTGAGCTGTTGCTAGGGCGCGCACCCCCCCTTTGCCGGGGTGTCCCAGGTCGCACCCGTTGTCCCCCTCCCTGTCCACCTCCATCTCAGTGCTCGTGAGGGCTCTGCGGGCCAGTGATCTCACAAGGAATTTGCTGAAAATTCCAGAAGAGCACCTCAGGGTCTGGGCGAAGAGCCCCGGGCTGAGGGAAGAACCCACCACGCCGGATTCCTGACCAGTTAGCCCGTGATCTGCACCTTCCTGGGGCCTCTGTCCGGCCGCCGCCGCCCCCGCCCCAACCCAGAGGCCCCTGCGCTGGGCTTCCCGCGCTGCGCGCTGGGCCCTGGGCCCGGGTCTGCTTTGCTTGGCCTGCGTTTCCTCCACAGCCTGCCGGAGGCCCCTCGGCCCCTCGCAGCCGAGGAGCTCAGAGCCTGGGGGAGGGGAGGCCTCCTTCCCGCCCTGGCTCTTGTTTGCAAAGCTCCCGGGGCCAGCAGGACAGAGCGGGGCAAACGCAGAGCATCCTCAGCCCCAGAAAAGCCAACTCAGTCACTGCCCCCCACCACAGCGTGCCCGCCTCAGGCTGATTCAGCTGCAAAGGGCCAGCTACACCAGGACAGGGAGGCGGGGGGCAGGGGGCACTGGGCCCCCGGACCTGTGTTCAAATGCCACACCCCCCTGGAGAGGGGGGCCGGTGCAGGGGGGCCCGGCCAGGTGGCCGAGGCCTTCAGGAGGGGCCGCAAACAGGCAGTCCCTGCCCACCTTGTGCGGCCCGACTCCAGCCAGCGTGGCCGGGGGTCCGAGCCATCAGAGGCTGGGAGGCCGTGAGGGGCAGCTGCTCTGTGGGAAACCTCAGTGAGCCCCGAGGCCAGGCCAGGGCGGGGAAAGCCTGCAGGGTGGTCAGAAAACTTTTCTGTCTTTCGCCTTTTAATGGAGAAGCAGCTCATGACGCCCCAGTGCCCAGCACAGTGACCCTCCACGGTCAATGCCGACAGAGCAACCAGCACTGGAGAATTCTGGGAGGTTACAAAACGGCCAGGGGTAGTTGGCCCGGGTGTCGGCAGGAGGGGGGCAGCTGGCGGCCTTGGGGAGGGGCGCTCCTGCAGGGGAAGGCAGGGAGAGGGGCCCAGCCGGGGGGAGGTGGGGAGGGGAGGGGACGGGAGGAGAGGGGCCCTCCCGAGGAGGTCCCTGGCCGCAGCTGTCCCTGGGAGAAAGCCGGCGTGTCCTACGGCCCAGTGCCCCCACTCACAATGACAGAATGAAATGAGCATTCCAAGGAAGCGGTGGCAGGAAGTTCTGGAATGTTCCGTCAGCAACAGAGTGGCTTCAGGGAGGAGGACAGAGACCCAGAAGGTCAAGGCTGAGACTGGAGGAGGGCGGGCCGAGAGGGCCGGGGTCTGGCGGGGGGGCAGGCTGCCCCCAAACTCCCCCCACGTCCCGGTCTGTGTCTGCACGAGGGTCCCTGCAGTCCCTACCTGGGGCAGCGCAGAGGAGGCGTGTGAGGGGCGCGGGGAGGCACGGGGGCCCTCCCTGCCCTGGGCCCTGTGCTGGGCACAACAACGCCCCCCCAAAGCGTCCACGTCCCGGCCCCGGGACCCAGGAGCGCATGCGGCCACATAGCAGAGGAAAACGGGCTGGAGGGAATGAAGGTTGCCGAGCAGGCGACCTGGAGGCGCGAGGTCACCCTGGAGTATCCGGGTGGGCCCAGTGCAGTCACGAGGGTCCCCCGGCACTCTGCCGCCCACCCACGTTCCGCAGGACTTCAAAGTCAGCGCGCGCTGCCCCCCCGGGCGGGCCACGCCACATGTCACTCGGGCCCTATCTCTGAACACCTGTACCACTGTTTACCCAGCGATTTTCCTCTAAATGGACTCCGCTCCCTTATCTCCGAGCGTCTGAAAGCCAGCATGAGTGTCTCTAAACAAACGGGGGCTGTCCAAACACACGGTGACCGCCGACACGCACTGAGCACGCTCGTTTCCGGCCCCCCAGGCCGCGGGGCGCTCCCCGGGCCCCGGCCTCGCTCTCGCCGTCTGTGGGGTCCTCCAGGCCCGTTCCCAGACAGAAGGACACACCGCAGAGAAGGAGAGGGAGTCACGCCAGCCCCACGGGGCCGCCCTCCTGGCTTCGAAGGGCCTGGGGGCACGGCCGGGGTGCCTGGGGGGCTTCCCGCTGGCCGGTGTCCTTGGGGCTCCCCACCACACCCGCACCCCAGACCCCTCCAGCCCTGGGGCCAGCCCTCACCTCTTGTCCCCGCCCACAGAGGCTGGCCAGGCCCAGCGCCCCTCCAGGCCGCACCCCCACTCGGGCTCCCAACAGCCCTGCCCCTCCTGTCTCTGTCCGCCCTGAGCACGGCCAGCGGGGCCGGTGTCCGCCGAGCAGGAGACAACGGGGGCTGGCAGCCCTCGGAGCGCCCTCTCGGCCCCTCACCCCAGGTGGCTCGCTGCTTTAGAGGGGTGCGAGGGGGCTGGCGGTGGGCCGGGAAACCCGGTACCCCTTCCTCCGGACTGAGATGATGTCCTCGGACTTTCTAGAATGAAGGGGTGCTATTTAGTTAGAGCAATACTGTCTTCAGAAACGTCCTTTTAAAACAATTAAAAAGGATCCATCCCATATTTTTTGCAGGAATGGGGCCTGGGCACCCAGAGAGCCAAGAACCACTGACACACAGAAAGAGCCGGAACTCCTGGGTTTAAACCCTCATGTCACCGCGTAACCTCAGGTGGTGCCAGGCACGCGCTGGCCTCCAGGTTCCTGGCTGGCGTGCGCAGGCCGGGACGGGGCAGGACAGTGCCCTGCTGAGAGGGCAGCCTGGCCCGGCCGGGGTCCCAGGAACCCCAGGACCATGTCCTGGGCAGGCACGCTGGGTGTCTGCGTTTCCTGGGTCTGGCCCTCGGCCGGGCAGGGGGACTTCCTGCCTGTCTCGTGACGCCCAGTGCCAACGTCACCTCCTCGGGGAGCCCTCCCTTCTTGCCTGGGGTCAGGACGCTGCTGCAGCCCCCAGCCTCAGCGGAGGCGTCCGCTGCTTGCCCTGCCTCCCCGGAACCCCAGCACCCCCCTCATGTGGGGGTTCACCCAGCCCACCCTCCTGCATCTCCCCCCTCCCCACCGTTTAAAGCCATCTGTGCTCACCTCCCTCATTTCCAATTCCACTTCCTGTGCGGACCACAGCCCACAGCCAAGGCCAGCACCCTTTCCCCGGCCTTCGGAGCATAGCAACTTGGCTCTGTCCGACCCTGAGGGAGCACGGCATTGCCTCTGGGCCCTGGAATGTCCCTCCCGGGGCCCGGTGGGTACCAGAGCCTTTGCCCACCCTCCATGTGGCCCCCCACCAGCTCCCGGGGGCTGTGACAGCGTCAGGAGGCCCTGCCTCTGAAGGCCTGTGGTGGGGCTCAGACTGTCCTCAAACGCAATGCCGAGGGCTCTCCCGGAGACCTGGCCTCCCGCCCTTGGGCGGCGAGGTGGACGCAGACGGAGACTCGCCAGGGACCCCCGTCCCCCTGCCCGACCCACCAGCTGCGTTTTACGGCCTGCCGGGCTGAGGCGGGCCCGGCCTGGCCCGCGTCTCACACAAAGGCCCTCGCCGTGAATGCAGCCACGGGGATTCACGTTGGGATCATAAATATAATTAGGAGATTTTTATTTTCAAGTAGCACTTCTGAAATCTATAAAATTAAGCTAATATACTGATTTTTAAAACATAAGAGTTTTATGGCTCTGTGAGCTGGTTTGCTGGCCCAGGAGGCCAGGAGTTAACCCTTTCCAGTCTCAGGGCCCGCCGGCCCGCCCAGGTGCCCCGTGGCCCGGAGGGCAGCTCCTTCCCTGCCCCCACCCACAGGGCAGCCAGCAGGGGTCACCCGCCACCCCGCCGCACCCCTCTGCCCCCCTCCCACCCTGCCTTCCCCCTCGGACTCACCCTCCCAGGCTCAGCTCCCCGGGCTTCTGCCCTAATGCCTTTGTGCCCGGACCCCTTCTGGACCCCATGATGGGAGGTGCTGCCCCAGAGTGTGGCCCTCTGGCCAGGGCCACTCAGGACCCCCGGGAAAGGCAGGCGCGTCAGAGCTCACTGCCCACCCTCGGCCGGCCCCTCCGAGGTGGCTGAGGCCTGACCCGGGCTCAACCCCAGCTCCCCACGCTGGGGTCCCCACCTCATGTTGACCGAGCGCTCAGCCCACTCCCCCCGCACCTCCCACCCAGCACCACACACAGCACATGGCGCCGGCCCCAGGAGCCCGCCAGGGTGGCCACCACCCGTGGCAGACCCGTACGTGTGGGACTCTGCCCTTTGCCCCGGGCCACACCCGAGTCCGTCGGCGGCCCCCCGCCCCACTGGGTTCGTCCCGGAGGGAGACCAGAAAGGGACACCTGGAGGGGCTGGGGTGGGGCCCATCGGCTGTGCGCCTGAGCAAGCCCGCCCTGCCTCGGGTCCAAGCCAGGGCTCCCCCAGGCGACGGGAGCCCACCCAGCCCTGCTTGGAGCCCGAGGCCCCTCACGCTCACAGGCCCCAGGGACGCCAAGGACCCGGGAAGCTACTCAGGATGCCACACCGACAGGCCCGAGTCCGGGCTTTCCGGGCCCCAGGCGCTCACGGGTCCCGGCACTCTTGGGGCCCCAGCACCCCGGGCCCAGTCACCCTCACACCCTCATGGCCCTGAGCGTGGGACGGGGGCTAAACTGGTGCCAGGGCTGGCACTGCGGGGGGCGGGGGGCACCCAGGAAGGGCCCCGTCGGGCGCAGACCCTGCGGGAGCCTGGGGGGCGCAGTGGGGGTAGGACGCCCTTCGGCACCTCCAGCACCCGAAGGGCCACCCCTCCCACTCCAGCCCCAGGGAGCTTCTCAGACGGACATCCCAAGACCCTCTCCTGCTCCGGGGGCGGGGATGACCCCTTGCCTCTGACCCTCCTGCAGACACCGAGGACACAAGGCTCAGTCCTGCCGCAGAATTTGGAGACGGGACCTTTAAGAGGCTGATGAAGGTAAAACACGGCCATTAGGGTAGGGTAGGCCTCATCCAATGCCACTGGGGTTGTAAGCGGGGACCAGGGCGCAGACACGCACAGAGGGACGGCCGTGTCTGGACATAGGGAGAGGACGGCCATCTGCTCGCTCAGGACAGAGGCCTCGGGGGAAGCGGCCCAGCCACACCTGCAGCCTCGGCCTCCAGCACGGGGACGGTGCCTGCCGCTCAGTGCGGGGCTCCGCGGGGGCTCCGGCCCGCTGCTCTAGACGGCTCACTGTCCTCCGGCTCGCAGAGCCGCAGCCCGCACCCCTGCTGAACCGAAAACCGCGGGGGCGGGGGAGGCATGGGCCTCGGAGGACAGGTGGGCTGGGATGGGTGCGGGGAAGGCGTTTCAGGGGGCCCCGTGCTGATGGAGGCCGAGACCCCTGAAAAGCCTGACCCCACCGCTCAGGACGCCCCCAGGTAGGGGCAATGCACACAGCAGTCCCAGGAGAAGAGGCTGGGGAGGGGTGGGGGAGCTGCCGGCCCTGACCTCCGAGCAAGGCCTCGGGGAGGATCCCGCAGACTCGCCCGCCCGGCGGAGGCCGCGCGCCTTCCCCTGGTGGGCACCGAGTCTGGAGAGAGGGGGGCTCAGGTGGGGCTGCCTCGGAGGCCCTGCCTCCCACGTGCCTGCGGCTCGGCAGCTGGCCTGCTGCCTGTGGGTGGTCACGGGCTCCCGGTGGGAGCTCCGGCGGCCATCCGAGGGGGAGACCGGAGCCACCCTGCCTCGGGCACGGCAGGGCCGGGGCCCGCAGGGCAGGGGGCCCGGCGGGGGAGACCGCCAGGGCAGGGGTCCCCTCTCCAGGTCCGGGTGGGTGGGACAGAGGCCCCCAGGCCCCGGCTGCGAGGCGAGGCCCTCGGTGGCGGCCACAATAAATATGTTTGTTCAAGGGAAGCCAGGCTGGGAGCTGTGTGCGCTGGCCCGGCGAGGAAGAAAAGGCTGCTTGTGCCTTGCACACTGGGGCGATTGTTCGTGCTCACGCAACTGCCGCCCCGTGGCCGGAAAGGTCAGACGCCCCTCGGGCCCCGTCGGAAGCAGCCGGTGCCTTGGGCCCCTTCGCTCGCTCCCAGCTGCGAGGCTCCTCCGTCCACATCGCCGCTGGGCCTTGGCTCGGGGAGGGAAGGTGCCAGGCTGCCCGGCAAAGGCGGGAGGGCGGAGGAGCCAGGGCAGGCGTCGACCTCGGGGAAGAGCGAGCCTGTGGCCGCAGCGCCCAGGAGTGGGGAGCCAGGGACGGGCTGGCAGGCGCCTCTAGCAGGAGGGGCTTCACGGCGGGGGCGGTTTGCTCCCTGGTGGCTCAAGCGGCACTGACCACAGGGTTTGGAGACTGGGGGATGCCGGGGAGACCCCGCAGTGGGTCAGGCCAGCCCAGGTCCCCACTCGCCCCAGGAGCAGAGGGACCCGAGGGCCCTGACCGGCTGCCCACTCTTGGCCGCAGTCCAGCCTCCAGAGCGGCGCCTGCCGCAGGTGCTCACCAAACGTCTTCGGAGTGGACGCACCGCGCCCGGTGGCCATCTCTCGGCGCCCCCTCATCTCAGGGCCCCGGAGGCCACCTGGGGCCTGAGCCTGGTGTCCTTCCTCCCGTGCGGAAGGAGGGCCCGCCGGGCCCACCCACAGTGCCTGGTCTCAGGGGGCTGCCCCCGAGCCACCCCCGCATCTGGCCTCCTCCTGGCGCCCTGCTGTCCCTTCTTCTCCCGGGAAGCTCCGTGAGAGGGGGTGGGTCCGTGAGGACAGCGCCTGGGCCCCGGCATGGGGGGAGGGGGACGGCCCGTTGCCTCCACAGCCCACCTGGGGGCACCTGGCCGGTGGCTAAGGAGAGGCTTGGCGGCTGCCCGCCACCCCACTGCCCTACTGATGGTGGCTCCCGTGAGAGCCTGCCACGGCGACCCGCTGACTCAGTGTGGCTGCATAAATTCTCCCCTGAGGTCGCCTTCCAACCAGGGGACCCAGGGCTGAGCCCTGGGCAAAGGGGGCTGGAGGGAAGAGCTTCTAGCAGCTTCCGAAGGGACAGTCCCACTGGGGGCCCCCGAGAGTGTCAGGATGGCTGGGCGGGGGAGGGGCCGGCTCCGTCCCTTTCCTGGGCGCGGTCTGGGGTGTGATCCCGGACCCTGACCCCTGGGACGCAGGGTCCCCGGGCAGACGGGCTGCACAGGGCCACATGGAGGCCTCATTTGTGGTAGGTCACTGAGGACCAGAGGGTCCTGCCTGGAGCTGAGAAGGGGACAGAGGATGAGAGAAGGAAGTCCCCAGGCTGCGGGAGCCCTTCCTCCATCCCTGCGCCCACCCGGTGCTGAGGTGGGCGTGGCGGTGGGTGGCCTCGGCCCTGGCTTCCTTTGCTGGGACTCTCCCACTGACGCTCAGCTGGAATGTTCCAGACTCACCAGGACCTGGATTCCTGCGGGGCCCCGCACTGTGACCATGGGACATTGCAGTAGCGTGTCCTGCAGGGGACAGTGGGGAGTGGGCGTGCTGATGCCCTAAGAGCGAGCTGGCCTCCGGGACTTCAGCAGCCCTGGAGCCGGGGGCCCCTGACCGGGGCTCTCTGGGCCAGACACAGCGCAGAGGTTCCCGCCCGGGCGGCCCTCTCTCGAGCCGCAGCCTTCAGGCCCGGGGTTGAGCTGTTGGGCCAGAGGCAGGACTTCGCTCCCAGCGCCAGGCCACGGCGTCGCTTCCACTCCCTGGAGCTGGAGCTGAGTGTCCAGAGCAGCCGGGCACCTTGGCGGGGGTCTGTCCCTGCGGCCTGGCCCTCTGGGGCGAGCTCTGGTGCGCCCGGCAGAGAGCCCGGGCTGTCTGCCACCCACAGCCTCCCAGGCCTGGCCCCGGCCCCCTTTCCCACTCTCCCTCTGCCGATGGAAGCCACCACGGTGTCACGGCACAGTGGGCAGCCCCCCTCCCCTCCACTGGGGACCAGGGCAGGAGTGGGGACGCGCTGTGGCCACACAAGCCTGATGCCAGGACTTGCTGCCTGGGGACAAAGTCCTGTTCCTCCTGGGGCCTCCAGGTCCTGAGGGGTCTAGCCGACCCCTTCCAGATTGCCCAGTGCTCCTTATGACAGAACGAGGGAGGCAGGAGAGAGAGCCAGAGAGAGGAGGGGCCCACGGATGCTGAGGCCAGGGCCCTGAGAGGAAGGGGCCGCAAGCCGAGGAGCTCGAGCTTCCCCAGCAGTTGGAGAGGCTGGACCGAGCTGGCCGTGAGGCCCACGTCGGGCGTCGGCCCCCCAGAACTGCTGGGCAGTAAACCGGTGCGGCCTGAAGCTGCCGAGTTTGGGGGATTCGCTGTGGCAGCCACAGAACGCTCGCACCGCCCCCCGTCCACTGGCCCATTCCCGTCCTCTGCCGCCGGGACTGGGGGGGGCATCGTCATGGCCGTGGCCCCAGGGTGAGCCCCGGCCCCTCTGCGGGCTGGCCTCGGCCCTGCGGCCCTGGGGGACACTGTCATCGTCTGGGCTGGCCCGCGTCCCACACCGAGCTGCAGCCAGCTTCCTCACGGGACTCCCAGGGGCCCGCCCACTTCAGCCTCCGCCAAGGGCTCACGCCCAGGCCACGTTCTCCACCCACAGCCACGAGTGTCCCCTCCCAGGCTCTGGTCTAATCGCTCTCTTCGTGACACGTCCCCCGGCCCAGCGGAGGAGAGGGCCCCCTCGCCCCAGCCCCTCCTGCCCCACACCCCCGCTCCCACCCTGACCCCAGTCCTATCCACACACAGGAAGAGCGCGGGGCCTTTCCCCAGGTACCAGGGACCGTCCGCGGTCCCCCTGCCATCACACCAGCATCGCAGCCCCTCCAGGAGGGGTCAGCTCTGTGTCCGTGCGTGTGGACTCGTGTCCACTCTGGGTCAGCGCTGTGCCCCTTTGTGTCTGAAGCCTCCACTGCGCCCCGCCCGGAGCCGGGCGCCGGAGCAACACGCGTGTCTCTGTCAGGGCTTTTCCATGTGATCGGCTGCGCCGGGCGGGCAGCCCCACGGGGCCGGGACTTTATTACCCCGCTTCATGGGGTCGGCGACGGAGGCACGGGGCTTGTCACCTGCAGGGTGGCTCTCTGTGGGGACAGGTGTCGGCCCTGGAGGGAGCAGGACGCCAGGGCAGCCGCGGCGGCTCTCCCGCCGGTTCCGGGCCCGTCCCCGAGGAGCGCGGGGCTCGGGGTTCCCGGCCCGAGCGCCCTCGGTGCCTGTCCGGGGTGGGCGGCGGCAGGGGCCGGAGGATCAATGGGCCATTGTTCTGGGCAGCACGGTTGCCAGCCCGGCGCACACAACGGCCCCAGTGTCTGCGGCGGCGCCCAGAGACCCGTCGACACCTTATCGCCGGCATCAATCACCCCGCTATCGGCCCCCGGTCGGGCAAACACTTCTGGGGACTCCGAACCCCCGACTTCACAGCAGTTTCTGTGTAATAATAGATTAGGTTTCTGGCGGTTCGACAGCGTCCACGGCGGCCGGCCCTCTGGGGAGGTGGGTCTGGGGAAGCGCGGCGGGGCGGGGGGCTGCCAGGGCCTGCCACCTGCCTTGGGGGGGGCCCGGGCCCTCGGGGACCAGACGGGCCCCCTCCCCGGGCGGCTGTGGGGGACTCGGCCCGGCTGGCCCTGTCCCTGCCCTTGTGCTCGTCCTCCCCGAGGCCACCGCGGAGAGGTTTCAGAACCTCTAGCAGGGAGTGGTCTGGACCCTGGTGGTGGGGACAGGTGTGCCCGCCCTGGCCGCAGAGCCCTCCTGTCTGGAGTGGAGCAGACACGCCCTGGGGAACAGGAGTGCAGGAGCCACAAAGCGGAGGGTGGAGCGGGGGGCGGGGGGGACACCCACGTGGGATGCAGGGCGGGGCCATCGGAGACCCCAGAGACGACCGTGTGCAGGGGGTGGGGGGGCCTGGGTGGGAGCAAGCTGGACAGGTGGAAGGACAGGGAGGACAGCGTGCCCGACAGGGGGTGGGGGTGGGGCGGGGATTGGCCACGCGAGCCTGGCCCTGGGCAGCGGGCCTGGGTTCTGCCGTGAGCCATGACGAGGGCAGGGGTGGCAGGGGTCCCAGGGGCCCCACCCTCCCAGCGTGAGCCAAGCATGCACCCCACTGATGTCGCCCTTGGGTCCCGGACGCATCCTCCCGATTGCACGGCCCTCCCCGACGCTGGCTCTGCCCGCGGAGGCTGGTCCGAGGGCCGCGCCGCAGGCTCCTCACCCGGGGCATCCAGTGCGGTTCCGGGTCTCCCTGCTGGGCTGGCTGGGACCCCCATCTCAGGACCCCGCCCCTCTCCTCGAGGTGAACTGTTCGTGTGACTGTCAGTCTCCGGGGCTCTGGTGCCTGGGCGCCCTGTGCCCCCCACCCCCGGGACCCCAGGGGACCCTCTGCAAGGACACCAGCCCCAGAGCCCTGGGGGAGGTGGGGCGCGCCGGTCCCCAGCACACCCCTGCACGTGTGGGGCCCCTGCCCTGGCACGGCGGCGTCCGCAGGGCGCTGCCCCCTTCAGAACGCCCTCTGTCCTCCCCGCTTCCCAGATGGGGCCAGGGCACCATGCTCAGAGGGGCCACACAAAGCCCCCAGGCTCCTCGAGGCTGAGTCTGCTCCTGGTGTTTCTGGTCCCGAGCCCGAGCACCCTCCAAGCTGCCTCCTCGCCCCAAATATCCACAGAGGCCGGACTTCTGACACCCCCCCACTGTGACCCCACCGCCCTGGGCCAGTCCTCCCCGAGTCCAGGGCTCGCTGCCCGCTCTGACGTGGGTGGACGTGCTACGTGGCCTCAGAAGCAGGCTTTCCCGCAGAAATGCTTAAAGGTCCCGTGGGCCGTGGTCAGGACCTCCTTGGGGGATGGGCGGCAGGGGGTGCCGAGCCCAAGTCCCTCGCTGAGTGGCTCAAGGGTCCTCTGTCCCTGCTGAACTCCATGCCTAGGGCACCTCCAGGGTACGGGGTGAACCCACACCACCTCTCTAAGGGTGTCTGCTGGGTGCTGCTGGGGAGGGACCGGGGTGTCCTTCCCCAGCCTCTGGGAGGGTGGACGTGGCCCTGCGCCCCTCTTCCCAGCGCGAGCACACGGCCAGCCGAGTGCGGGGAGAGGCACATTCCAGGCAGAGGCGGGCGGGCCGGTTCTCCCTCCTGAAGTCAGCTCGGAGACCAGCACGGGGAGAACGTGACTTGGGGAGGAAACACCACTTCGTGTTCCTTCCCCGGGGGGATGGCCTCACCCATCCCCCTGGCCTCCAGCCACTGGCCTGTCACCACTGTCCCACCCAGAGCCCCTCTCTGGGCTCCTAGCCACTGCCGTCACGTGGGCCTTGGTGGGTCGGGGGCGGGGAGCACTGAGACCGAGGGGTGGTGCTCTGCCTCGGGCCTCAGTTTCCCCAGCCCCGAGAAGGCAGCGTTGGGCTGTGTCTGGGCCCTTTGAAAGCCTGTTGTGGTTCTTGTTTCACTACACCCCCCCCAATCCACCCGGGGGCCCTGGGGGTCCTCGGGCCAGGAGCTCGGGTGGATAGGCCTCCACGTGCACGGCCACCCGGACCGGCCACGTCCGCACACGCTCCACGAGGGCCATGGCGGCTGGGCCGCCGCCCGGAGCCCGCCCCGGGCCGCGCAGCCCGGCCAGCTGGAAGCCGTCTCCCGCTCGGGCAGGTGGTCCTCCTTGGCTGGCCCCAGAGAGGCCGGCCCCAGCCCCGCACCCACGCGGGGCTGGCTCTGCACGCACGGCCCTCCCGGGCCCCTTCCCTGCCGGAATGAACCAAGCGCTCTGGAATTTGTGAAGAAATCAGGGGTCTTTCTCCTGCTGTTTTTCTTGGCGAGGCCTTATCGCACGTGAGCGGGGAAGCCCGAAGGCTAGGGTTTCAGTCGGTTCAGCAGAATCTGAGAAGCAGGGAGTCGGCCTCCCGCCTCCCCTTGACCTGCAGGGCCCTGGGGAGCTGGGGCCCAGGGTGACTGACTGAGCAGGCGACCCGTGCTTCGGGCAGGGAGACAGCATTTGCAGGGTTTCAGAACACCCAGCCCCTCTGCCTCCCGCCTTCCCCAGGTCCCCCTGGCCTGGGGTCCGGAGCCTGGGGGTCTGGACACTGGGCCTTGAGTGGAGGGCGTGTCTGGGAAGCAGATCTGGGGGCGAGCTTGGGACCCCGGAGCACAGGGCAGCATGGGGCCTCCGCTTCAGTGACTCAGAGAGGAGGCCGGGGACCCCCTGACACGCACACTGCAGGGCGTCTCCCCTGCAAAAGCCATTCTTCTGATGCAAGGGTGGGCTGAGCTGCAGCTCCCAGCCCCAGCCCCAGCCCCAGCAGTGGGGCGGCCACGTTGCCGTCCTGCCTCACCGCCCGGCCCTGCAGCTGCGTCCCCCCTGCGCCCCCCCCCCAGGGATGGTGCACAGTACACCCCACGTCCGGGAAGGGGGAACCGACTCGGAGCTTCTCTGAGCCTCCGTCGCCACACTCGACTCCTGTCTCCACATCACAGATTTGAGCCCGCCCACCCCACCGCTGCCCGCGGCTGACGCGGGGCAGCCAACAGGTCTGGCCCTGGTTTGAGAGACACGGACAGGAGAGCGTCCGGCAGTTTCCAGCAAGCCGCACGCTTGACCCTTGGGCTCTCCAGCTGTGCGTAGACAGTTCTAGTGACAGCCACGTCCAGGGCGATGGTGCTGACGGACCACCCGCCTCTGAGCGCCAGCTGCTGCCCTTAGAACCGGGGCCGGTTACTGGACCAGCGAGCGGTCTGCTCCCTATGGCTGGCACCGCTGAGCCCCCGCTTCAGAGCTGAGGGCACCGAGGCCTGGGCCTTCAATGCCCTGTTCGAGGTCACACGGCTGGGCAGGGCAGGGCAGGCGGAGCCCGCTGGGTGTCATCCTCGGGGCCCTGCTGTGCGTGTGTGCAGGCCCCAGCCCATCTGACCCCTGGCTCTGCTGGACCCTCCATGCCCCCCAGCAAGTCCCACCGCACCTTCCCCTGTGAGCCCAGGACAGTCCCGGTGCTGGCTCCTGGGGGCTGTGGCGGGAACGGGGCACCTGGGCAGGGGGCCGAGCGCACCCGAGGCTCCCGCCCTGACAGAGCGAGACCTGCTGGAAGGCAACCCCATCGAGGGGTCCGGTGCCGGTGGGGCGGGGCGCGGGCTATCTGAACCCCCGCTCGTGTTCGTCTCTGTCCTGTCCTCCTGGGCTGTGGGGCCCTGGCTCCTCGGCTCCTCTAAGTCGTCACGGGGACATCCCCGTCCAGATCTGGCTTTCCTCAGGACCCACCTGCCATTCCAGGAGGTTGGGGGTGGGGGTGCTGGAGGGCGGGGCTCCGTGTCAGAGGTGGAGAGCCGTTGACACCTCTGCTCCACCCCGAGAAGGAATTCCGGCGCACCTGCAGCCGCCGCGGGCGCCCGCCCCGCCCCCATGTCCATGGCATTGGCGTCCCCACCCCCAGAATCTGGGCTTGGCTGTGTGACCGGCTCTGGTCACTGGGTCACGGACACAGCGGCGGCTGGCAGCACTGGGCCCTGGGCTGTCCCCTCCTGCCGAGGACGGACCGCTCGCCCTGCTGAGCCGAGCCGACCACAGGGGCACGAGCGAGACGAGACGGTTGCTCCCCTGCGTGGCCAGGGCTGGGGGTGGTCTGCTGCGCAGCGAGGCTGCCGGGCACGCTGTCTCCGGGCCTTGGCGCCGCCCCCGCCCCCAGGTGCCACCGTCACACCCGGGCAGTCCGAGACCTGGACCAGGCCCGGAGTGTCTGCGGAGGGGGCACCCTGATGTGCCTCACATACACCCCCTCCCTAAGCTTAGCAAGGAGGGGATTGTCACGCTCCGTGTGACAGAGAGGACCCCAAGGCTCAGGGAGGGAGGATTGCCGGGGGGTCTCAAGGGCTGGAGCCAGAACTGGGCCTGGTCTGGGAGGGTTCACACATCCCCAGGGTTGCCCCCCGAGAGGCCTGCATGGCCAGGGTCCCTTGGGAGACCACCGCGGCCCTGGGACCCCTGCAGTAGACCGGGCAGCACGGCCAGCGCCATTGCCCTGGGAAGTGTGAACCCAGTCAGCCTCCGTGGGCAGGGAGGCCAAGCTTGGCTGGCAGCCCCCTTCCCGCCCCCAGCAGGACGAGAGGCCGGTGCCCCCAGGGCCATGCTCACAGCCCCGCAGGGTCCCCCACCCCCGCCCACAGGGCCCGACTCGGCCTCCCAGGGCCTGTCCAGCGCACACTCCCAGCCCCCACAACGGCCGGCCTCCCTCGGTCCTGCCCTGTCACCTCTCGCCTTCACGGAGGGGCCGCCCCACCCAGCTGCATCCAGCCCCGCCTGCGCCACCCAGCGCCTGCCTCCTTTCCTGTACTCGTCCAGCCTGCCTGTCTCCATTGGCCACCTTCCCTGTGAGCTTCGAGGGGCAGGGTGTGTCCGCTTTGTGCCCCCACCCAGCCTGCGCTCTGACCCCCCAGGACCGGTCCCCACTGGGACCTCAGGGTCCGACCCCTCTGCGGGGGGGACCCCAACTGGCAGACTGAGTGTTCCCTGAACACAGTGGCCGTTCACGCAGGACACCAGGCCGTGAGCCCCGTGGAAGCCAACGTGGCCGTGGCAGTGGGGTGGGCGGTGGGATGGGCCACGTCTCCCGGGTGACGCAGGTGGGGCTGGGCCTCTTGGGCTCACAGCGAAGTGTCCCTAGGGGCCCTGGGTCTGTGCCGGGAAGGAGGCAGTAGCACCGGTCTTGTGGGCCCACCCTGAAATAAGGCCACCGTGGGGTCTCCCTGAGCTGGAGGAGGGGACAAAGTTCTTGGGAGGGGCTGGGAGACGGAGGGACAGACGGACGGACACCTCAGCGAGCTCTGAGCCTCCTGAGGGGCCCAGCCCACGTGTGTCCCTCGCCGTGGCGGGCCTGCCGCCTGCAGCTATGGGGGAGGCCAACGCCCGACGACCAGCCGACCCAGTGGCCGCCTGTCGCGCGCTGTCTGCTGAGTGCGGGGGTCCTCGTAAAGCCACCTGGCGGACGGGACACTGCCTCACCTGCCCCAGCCCCCCGGCCGACTGCGCCGAGGGCCCCCCACCCAGTGCACAGGAACAGAGCCTGGCAATGACGCTCAGCCGCCGGCATGTAAATCCCGAGAGCGCGCCCTCGATGCAACCCGCCAGTGCCGCTCATCCCACGGACGGACGGACGGGAACGCGGGGCCCACCCTCGCACCGGGGGCCGCAGCCAGGCTGCCCGGCTGGGGGTCGCCTTGTGGGCAGCCCCCCCTCTCCCGGTGGGGAACCTTTCAACCCCCACAGCACTGCCTTGGGACTGAGGCTCCGAGGCAGGGCCAGCAGCGGGAGAAAGTAGCGGTGGACCCGGCTGCCGGCTGTGTGTCGTCCCCTGGAGTCGGTCTGGCCCCTCTGTGCAACCCTTGACCTTCAGGAGGAATAACCTGAAACACCCCCTCTGGCCCCCCCCCGCCTTTCTAATTCTATAAGCTTCAAAAGATGAACCCCCTCTCTGGCACCTGTGGCTCCGAGCTGCGGAGGGCGGGGCAGGCCCCCCCACGCCTGGCCTCTGGGACGGGGAACCCAGGAGAGCTGCCCCCCCGAGGGACCGAGCCCATGCCAGTCTCCATTCCGAAGGAGGCTCCCTCCCCGACGAAGTGGGATCGCCCCCCAGACTCCCAGGGGGTGACTTTCTGCAGGCCGCGGGAGAGACGTGAGGAACTGTCTGGAAGGCCTGGGCCCTCGGTTCTGGACGCTGGGCCGCCACGGGGGATGGTGGCCGTGGCTGCCTGAGCTTTAGCTCCCATTTCCAGCGGCCACGGAGAAGTCCCTTTTGAGCCCTCGGCACCCAGGGAGAGGTCCCCAACGTAGGACGCTCTGAGAAGGCCCCCACAGGCGCTCGTAGCCCTGGGCAGGTGGGGGTGAACCCGCAGGGCTGCGGCTGAGCAGCCTGGTCCCACTCCTCCTGGAGAGACCCCCCAGGCGACCGCCAGGCGCCCTCTGAGGGGCTGCCTCTGCTTTGGGAGCCTCGCCCAAGGCCAGCGGCCTCCTCCCGGCCTTCAGCTGTCCCCTCACAAGGCCAGCGTGGGCTCGGCCCGAAGGAGGCCTGACCTCAGGCTGGCTGTCGGGGTGGCCGAGCCAGGAAGCGTGTGCCTGCGTGTGCAAATGCCCCCGGGAGGGGCACTCCCCAAAGAGAACACACGACAGGCAGTGGGACGCTTGGCTCGCCTGAGTCTTCGAACTTCACCTACGTGATCCGTTCGGGGTCTGACCCCCGAAAGCACACTGCCCACAGCCGAGCGCTATCCCTGGCGCGGGGGTTGTCACCCATGGGCCGCAGCCGCGGGGCCCGCCAGACAAGGCTGGCCACCCAGCGGGCGGCCCACTGGCCGAGGCGGCGGCAGGGCTGCTGTGGCCGTGTGCAGGCAGAGACCCTTCTCCCGCCCTGCTCTGCGTTCTCCAAGCTCTGGGGACCCGAGTGCCGGTGTGACAATGGCACGGGCCGCTGTTACTTCTTGCGATGACCAGATACGTGAACTCACGACCCTGAGCTCATGACGGGGGAGTGCAGGGGCGCTCTCACCCCCATGAGAGGTGCGGACGTGGAGGCCCGGGAGGCCGGCTCCGCCTGAGAGTCCGCAGCTCGGAGGCGGCCGCCCGCCGGGCCTCCTGCGGCCAGTAGGCACTCAGGGCGGGTGACCGGGCAACACCGGCCCAGGGGCGGCGGCCTTGGTGTCTACCCTCCCTGGGGGTCCCCTGGCCACGCACAGCCTCGGGGCGGGGGGTGCTCTGGACAGCGTGGGCCTGCGCAGATGGCCTGGGGGGCCGCGGCTGAGGCTGTCCCAGCTCCGTGTGGCAACTTCTACGCCACCCTGGCAGCCAGTGGAAGCCGACCACCGAGGCAGGCGATCCCTGCCCTTCTTCCTCGGCTCACCGCATCCCGGGAGCTGGGCCCCACAAAGGGGGCTCGGCGCTGGGGGCACCTCCGAGAGTAAAACCACGAAGTGGAAAGGGAGAGGTGAGGCGGGGGCCTGAGCGTGGGTCTGTGGGAGCTCTGGAGGGACCGCCCAGGCGCCGGCGGGGCGTGAGGCTGAAGGGGAGTGAGGGAAGGGAGAGAAAGGCGAACTCAGGAGGGGCTGGGGGCCGAAGGGCTGTTGGGAGCTCTCCGCCGAGGGCTGGGGCCGGCCTCAGGGTTCGAGCGCAGGCCCGGGCATGCGGCCTGGCCACCGAGAGGTCACCTTGAGGATGGATCACCCCAGGGACAAGGAGCTGCTGGGGGCAACGCCCTGCCAACAAAGGACACTTTTCCAGGGAGGCGCCCCTCCAGCCTCGGGCGAAGCTGTGTCCTCCCCACCGACCCAGGGGCGCCCCGGTTTGGAAGTTCTCCCCAGGAGGACACCCTCTGCCCGGGGAAACTGGGCCTCTGGGTCCTCAGCAAGCGTGCTGAGTGGTGGGAGGGCCCCAGGAGGCCCGGCGAGCGGGGAGGGGGTCCTGCTCCCTCTCCCCTAAGAGCTGTTTTCCTGTCGCCCCCACCCCCAGCCTTCCTGAGGGCCCTCCCTACTCGAGTCCCTCCAGCGCAGAGAGCCTGTGTTTAGAACAAAGTAAGAAGCCAGTCCCAGAGACTTTCCTGAGTGGGGGAGGGGGCAGGGGCAGGGGCTGTGACTTCCTGGAGCTACCCTCCCCCACCGCCAGGGCTGCTCCTGGCCCGGGGCCTGCTGGGGCCTGCCGCCCCCCACCCCCCATCGCCGTGGGGGAAGGACGGGGGAAAGGGCAGAGAGCTGGGAGGGAGGGGAGCGTTCCGCTGGGGCCCCTCAGACTTCCTAGTAGGGAGCTCTCCGGAGAAACTCTAATTTCTAAAATGGAGCTTTCTGGAGTGCTCTGCAAATGGGAAGACAGCCCGCTGCGGAACAGGCCTGGTGGGCCCGGCCCCCTCCCTACGGCCCCCCTCCTCCCCCCGCACAGCCTTGGATTGCTGCAGAGGGGCCGACCCTCGGCCGAGAGTCCAAGGGACAAGGGGTGCTGGGAACAGCCTGTCGCCGTCCCCGCTGAGCTGGAGGAGGACTGGGGGCAGCCCGCGCGGGCGCCCTCCCCCACGCCACGTCCTCCCGGACCCCGGGCGGGCGGCGGGGTTTCCAGGGGCCCCGTCCCCAGCTCACGGGACGCTTCCTGCGGCCTTGGCTGATCATTAACTCTCAGGGCCCAGGTGCTGAGTCCGCAGGCCTGCGGGGTGCGGAAGCCCCCCCCAGGCCCGGCTCGCACGTCCATAACGTACAGCCCCCCGAGGGCTGTGTGCTCGCTGCGTGCTGGGAACTCCGTGGGCACGAATCCCATTTAAGCTCCCGCATAGCCCTGCCGGGGAGATCTTGTGCCCCACGGTTGACCCCCCAGAAAATGAAATGTCAGGCCGAGAACACGTGCCCTTGAGGTGACCGAGCAGGATGTGAATGCCGCGGGCTCCTCATGGGGGGCGGGGGCTGTGTGGCAGGGAGACGGGGACGACTCGCCAGCCCCAGCCAAGGCCAGTGGCCTTCCAGAAAGCCGGCTGAGGTTGGTCAAGGGCCGTGAAGAAGAGACCCCGTGGGCTGCTCTCCGCCCACGCAGGAGAGACCCCCGATCCGCGCCTCCCCCTGCGCCTTCTTCCTGCTGGCATGGCAGCCCCCAGATGGCCTGGGTCCGACCAGCTGACGGGAGGGAGGGAGACCCACAGGCTGCCTGTCACTCAGGACCTCGAGCGTCCTGACGAGGTCAGGGCCCACTGAGTATTCTACCCCCGACACCAGGGCCCCTGAACTTGGAGAGCAGTTGTCAACCGCGCTCCCACCGCGCACCCCACCTCAGGTCCTGGGAGCCCCTCACGCTGCTCGGGACCCCGCTGCCGTGCCTCCCTGTCAGGGTAGGGACAGGACAGCCGCCTGGGAGCCGGGACACCGGTCCCGTGCCCCGTTCCGGGTGCGCCTCTCCCCCAGCGCCTTCCCAGCCCCCTTTCTCAGCGGGAGTCCTGTGTCTGGGGCCAGCCCGGGCTTGGCCATCTCGGACGCTGCAGAGATAAGGCGTCCTGCGGGGCTGGGAGTGGAGATCCCCCGGCCTGCAGAACCAGGCCTGTCTGTGCTGACACTGCTCAGTGGGCCCCCTCCCCCCGCCCCGGGAGGCTGCTGATGGAGGGGGGAGGGACGCCCGGCGACCCCTGGACGGTCCTCGTGCGGTGGCGCTGCCGGGGCCACGGGTCCCACCCAGCGGCTGTCCTTCCCTGCGGCTTGCTCGACCAGCCATGCAGCCCCAGCCCCTGAAATCATCGCCCTGGGGGACCACCGATGGGCCCTGGCAGGTCGGAGGAAGCTGGGGTGGGGTCCTCAGCTTTGGGGAGCTTGGGGCTGTTTACGAGCAGCCCAAATGCAAAAAATCATGAATGATGCAAAGGGCAAAGAACATGGGCCTAGCAACGGAGTCAGAAGCAGCGGGTGGGAGACGGGGGTCTGCCCTCCTCAGGGTCGGGGGTCCGCACTTTGACGACAGAGCGTGTGCGTCCCTCCTAGAGCAGGAGGGACAAAGGTAGGGTGCGGCCCGGGGTGGCTCCAGCCCTCTGAAACTCACTGCTGTGGGAGGGAGCCCCTCCCGAAGCTTCAGGCCTGGGGCTGGCAGGGAAGCCCGGCTTCGTCTCCATCAAGTCCCACCTTCGTCCCCCAGGTGGAGGACAGCCTCTCCCCGCCATCCCATCTGCCCCAGCGCCGGCCAGAGGGGCTCAGGGGAGACTCCGGGATGGGTTCCTGGGTCTCCACACGGCCACAGGAGCTCTCGGCCCACCCTGTCCCGCCTCCCTGGACGCCCAGAATAAGGCCTGTGAGCTGGGGACCCCCTTGAGCTCTCCAGGGGGCGGAGAACCCCGAGAGAGGTGTGGGGCCCACCCTGCCTGCGGGTCTTGGGCTGCAGGGGCGGGGGCCGACATCCCAGACCTGGGCTCCCGGCCCGCGCAGCCGGGCTGGCGCCCCGGGTCTCGTGCAGAGCGCTTCCTGGGAGGCGCGCGAGCGCTGGGCCCAGCGGACCGGCTGTCACCACTTGCCGAGTGTCACTCGGCACCATTATCACCGGCCCACCCACCCGGCTGCTCCTCCTCCACACCCGCGACGGGCCTGCGTGGCAACCACCCCCGCCCAGCCCCCCAGCCCCGGGCTCCGTCACCGTCAGTGTCGGGGGGGACGCTGAGGAGCGGCCGGCCACGTGCTGTGGGGCGCCAGGGGCTGGGGCCTGGACTCTGGAGGAGGCGCGTCTGTCCGAGTGGTTTCCCCACGCGAGGAGGGAATGGCCTCGCCTGCAAGGGGCCCCAACGACAGGAAAAGCTCAGGAAGGAGGCCTCAGCCCCCCGCTTGGGCCCAGAGACGCTCCGGCACCCACTCTGCTTTCTGTCTGCAGAGACGCCCGTGGGCGGGGGCGGTGGGTCTGGCACCCTCACCCCCGAGGGCGGATGCATCGTGTGGGGGTCCCCGAGTGAGCGGGGACAGATCGGGACCCAGAGCTGGGCGTCGCATCCGCGGGCCGGGCTCGGGGTGGGTGTCCGCCATCTGGAAGCAATATCGCCGCGATGCACGCCGGCCAGAGGACGGGCCTGTCTCTGAGTACGTGAACTGCACGGCGAGGAAGATGGACTTAATGGGTAATCTTACCAGCAGCCAAGGGAGCCCAGATTCCTCCCCAGGCCTTCGCCCTGCCCTTGGCTTCCTCTGCCGCCCAGCCCAGCCGGGGGCCCTCCAGGAACGGGGCTGACCAGGAGCCCCCCGTTCACGCAGAGAAAAACGGAGCTGGGGAAAGTAAGACATGTGTGTTGGGGGGTCACTAATTACAATCTACAATGGCTACGCGTTGTTCTGGAATGTGGGGAGAAGAAACCCTTTCTGCAGCTCTTCCCAGCTCAGTATAGCCAGGGTAATAAAACCAACAATAAAAACCACAGCGGAAAAGATGGCCGGTGCGTGTTTCACGCGAGCAGCAGTGGAAGGGCCTGGGAGGCCTGACGGAGCATGGGGAACAAGGAGCCGGGTGTGGAAGCGAGGGGGCCGCTGCTTTCTGGGGTCTCATCTCAGAGGCTCGTGAACCCCCGCCCGCAGCACCACAGCCCTGAACCCCCACGCTTCACCCAGCGCTTCCTATCACGGGGGTCCTCCGCCTGCTGTCCCCCCACCCAGGCACCCCGCGTGGAGGGCTGGGGGCCTCTGCTCCCCACCCGCACCCCGTTCACTGCTGAGGGGCTGCCGGGGAGGCCTTCGGCGAGGGGGAGGCAGAGGGGAGGGTCCCCCCCACACCGTTTCCCCCACAGCCTCCTCCCCGGGTCCAGCTGAAGGCTCGCCAGGGGACGTGCGCAGCCCGTGCCAGAGGCTGCGAGGAAGTCACGTGTGGAAGAGGCGAGGGAGCCCAGCGCTCCGGCTTCTAGGCCACGGGGTGTGGCTGCAGGAGAGCAAGCGAGAAGGGCCCGAGGCCGGGGGGCTCCCGGGGAGGGCTCTGCCACAGGCCCCCATGACTCCGACTGCGCACTGGGAGAGAGAGTCCCCCTCCAGCCTCCCCCGTCTTCCGAGGTGGGGATGAGACTCAGGGCGGGCACCCAGGCCTGCAGACCTGGGGCCGGGGGGTCACTCCAGCCCAGTGCCCTGGGGGAAGCAGGGGGGAAGGAGCCCCAATCTCCACTCCTCAGCACTTTGCCCCTATTCCCGGGAGCCCAGCTCGGAGCCTCCTCAGGGCCTGGGGGCCGTCGGCAGGCCCAGGATCCCTGTTCTGGGCCTGGACCCAGCGCGCCTGCCCTGCTCTCCCTGAGGCTAGGCGGCCCGGCTGGACTCTGCGCTCCCTGCGGGCAGGTACCCCACATCCGGGCCGACCACACAGCACTCCCCACGCCCAGTGGAGGGCCGGGCGCACAGAAGGCGTGCCCTAAGTGCAGAGTGTGTGGACGCGAGGGGAAAGGGTGGTGTTTCGTGGCTTAAATAAGACGCACACACAAAGCTTCTCTCCAGGTTTCCAAAGGGCTCGTAAGCCATTGCCTCCCTGGACCCGATTCCCCTGGCTTCGTTGGGGGCAGGGAAGGTAGGTCGTGCTTCCCCCTCTTACAGATGGAGTGGGAGACCCGGCGAGACCAGGGCACACCAGCCTGCAGTGACCCGGTGTGGCCCAAATGGCTTGTGTCCCCATGGAAGGGGACACAGGTGAGCAGGTGAGCGGCCCTGGCCACCTGCCACAGGTCCCAGGCAAGCTCACTGTGATCCGGCCCTGCCCCCCCTCAAAGGCACCTGCTCGGAAGCCGTGCCAGGGCCCTCCCCTCGAGGGCTGTAGGCTGGATCTGAGACCCTTGAGTTGAAAGGGAATTTGAAAACTCAGACTCCTTTTGTAAGCTGCCAGAGTCCCGTTGCCCTGGCGGCGAGGCCCCCCGAAGCCTCACTCCGCATTTGAGGGCTGTTTACCCATCACAGGGACCCGCCATAAAAACAGTTCGAGTGTTCCTGCAGACCTCCCTGGGCCTTTCACACCCTGGGCCCGGTCTTGGGGTCCAGGGGGAAAGCGATGGTGAAGCCACAGTCTGGGGGGACACTCACGCTCCGTGGGCACTCACCAAGGCTCACGGAGAAGCCCTCCAAGGGGTATGAGAGTCCCTGGAAGTGACGGACTCAGGGACCCACCGGACCCAAGGACGAGCTCGGCAGGGACTGCGTGTCCCAGGCGGGGATGCTGCGTGCGCAGAGCTGCGAGGTGGCACGGCCAGAGCCCAGACAGGGCCCTGGGTGCCTTCGGTGGTGGGCAGGCTGGGCAGGACCCCTGGGCAGGAGCAGACGGCCCGGTGGTTCCACCAAAGAGGGGCCAAGTTACACTCGGAAAATTCCGAGATGCTCTTGCAGGAAACGCAAGATCTCAGTGAAACGGAAGGATGCCCCGTGTCCATGGACCTGAAGACACAGCATTGGTGAGTGGCCATAGTCCCCAAAGGGACCTACGGATTCAATGCAACCGATCCCGGTCAGAGTCTCAGTGGCTGCTTAGCAGCCACGGACAAGCTGACCCTACGACGTACATGGAAAGGAAGGGACCCAGCACAGCCAACCGACCTCGAGAAAGAACGAAGCGGTAGGACCAGCGCTCCGGGACTCCGAAGGCCGGCCACCGCGAGGCTGCGGGGAGGAAGACGGGGTGGGGCTGGCGTGGATGCGAGGCCCAGCTCCGCGGGCCGGAACTGACGGTTCAGGACGAGAGCCCCACATTCACGGCCAGCTGGCTTTCACACGGGAGCCGAGCCCCTTCGACGGCGGAGAGAATGGACTTCTCAACAGACGGTGCCGGCCGGCCAGGTGTCTGCGTGCGAGGGGGCGGACCCAGACGCCTGCTCCAAACCACGCACGAAAACGGGCCGAACCCCCGTCGTCGCCTCAACGAAGAGCCGAAACTCTGCAGCTCAGGGAAGAAAACGCAGCAGCTGTGGACTTGGCTTTGCCCACTGCGGCGGCGACAAAGACAAATGCAGTGAATGTTGATAGCGTGCAAGCGCGACACCGAAGAAGTGGAAAGACGATCCCCCAAACGGGTGGGGGTGGTGGGGGGAGACACGTGTCTGAGAGGGACCTGTTGGTGTCGGGTCGGCCGGAACGCTGGGTTTTCCCCAACGATGGCTCTGGCGGCACTCGCTTGTCTGACGTCATTCGAGATGATGTCGTGAGACTGCGCCGTGGCCGCCGTCCCATCCCTGTGCACCCGAAACAAGTTATCGAGGTTGGTGACGTTCTGCGCGGCCGTTTTAATGTGGAGGGTGGAAGAAAATGGGTAACGCTTCGGGCATATGACACTGTATTATTTCAAGGAAGGTAAAAACGCAACTGAAACGCCAAAAAAGATCTGTGCGGGGCCGTGTTGGAGAAGGTGCTGCGGCTGACGGAACGTGTCCAAAGCGGTTTGAGAAGTTCCGTGCTGGACATTTCTCGCTGGACGATGCTCCGCGGTCGGGCAGACCAGTCGGAGTTGTCAGCGATCAAATCGAGACACTGACTGAGGACCACCAACATTGTTCCACGTGGGAGAGGCCGACACGCTCACATGTCCCAACAGTTCGCACCAGCGTGGTTCTGTTAATCACTTTGATGTTTGGGTTCCACAGAAGTTAAGCGAAACAAAACCTTCCTGACTATTTCCACATGCGATTTTCTACCTAAACATAAGAGAGATGTTCTGTTGTTGAAACAAATTGTGACAGGCAACGAGAAGTGGATCCCTTGCAGTGACGTGGAACGGGAGAGGTCGTGGGCAGCGAATGAGCCACCACCGACCACGCCGGGGGCCGGTCCTCATGCAGAGAAGACGATGTGGTGCGTCTGGTGGGGTCGGGAGGGAGGCCTGTACTAGGAGCTCCTTCCGGAAGGCCAAACCGTTCATTCCAGCGAGGATCGCTCCCAACTGGACCAACGGAAAGCAGCGCTGGATGGAGAGCATCCAGAACCAGCGAGCAGAAGACGAAGACTCTCCCACCAGGATAACACAGGACCACACGTTTCTTCGACGCCCAGGAAGAACTCGCAGGCTGGCTGGGAGGTTCCGATTCATCCACCGCGCTCAGCAGTCACCGCGCCTTCCGGCTGCTGCTCATCTCGGTCTTTCCCAAGTTCTCTCAACGGAGAGAAACCTGCATTCCCTGGGAGACTGCAGAGGGCACCTGGAGCAGTGCTTTGCTCCAAAAGAGAAAAGGCTGTGGGAAGACGGGATTCTCGGGTTGCCCGGGAGACGGCGGAGGGCGGCGGAAGAACACAGTGAGTATGTGGTTCCATAAAATTACGGGTGGAAATGTCTTGTTTTGGCTTTAAAACCGAACGAACATTTTGGTAAACCCCACGACTCGACATTTCACAAAAGAAGAGTCATAAGTGAGTGACAGACACATGGAAAGACGCTCAGCATTGTTAGCCACCAGGGAGAGGCACGCCAACGCCGGGAGGTGTTGCTCCGCGCCCCCTGGGGCGGCCGCAGAGTAACTCACGGACAGTAACAAGTGCTGGCGAGGACGCGGGAAGCCCGAGCCCGCGGCTGACGCTGGCGGGGCTGCAAACGCGGGGCAGTCTGACGGCCTAGCGGTTCCTCCCGAGGTCAGCCCCGAGCTACCACGGGACCCGGCAATTCCACTCCTGGGTGCGGGCCCAAAGTAAATGCAAGTCTGCATCTCCAAAAAATAAAATAAAATAAAATAAAATAAGCGTGTGCCCGAATGATCGTGGCGACATTATTCATGATGCTGACAAGAGGAAGCAGCCCAAACGCCCACAGCGGATGGAGGGACAGTGAGACGTGGGCCGGACGCACGCTGGAAGTGACGTGAAACACGGATGGCACCTTGACAGTAGCTGCCGCGTGGCTGCACGGCGGAACCGTGCTCCGCGAACGTAGCCAGTGAGCAAAGACCGCCCCCCCCACGAAGTGCGCGGCGTGGGCAAGTCCATGGGGACGGACGGGGCGGGGTGCGGGCAGACGGGGCCACCTGGGGCTCCTCGCCTCAACGCGAGCCGGAACCCGAGTCAGCCGAGTGCCGACTGACCCGCTGACACGTTTGTTTTCTCGTCGAAGGGGACGAGTACAGGGTCCGGCGGGCCTGAGGCCACCGAGCGCCGAGGTGTGGCTGTCCCCCGGAACTGGGCAGCGGTGACACGCGCAGCTCCGAGCCGACGAGAACCCGGGAACTGTGCAGTTTAAGTGGGTGAGCTGTTTGGAACGTGAGGGATACCTGAGGAAGGCTGTTACAAAAGCTAGAATCAAAACCCAGGCACACAAAACCGCCCCCCAGGACGCCAGCAGGCCCTGGGAGCGCCCCTGCCTCCCCCGCTTCTGGGCTGCGCCTGGATGTGAGACCCGGGAAGCCCCCCCGGGCCCCGGGGCCAAGCCCCTGCCCACGTGTGGCTGCACGGTCCCCAGGTTGGATGTTTCTCAGGCTGAAGGCCGGGGACGGGGAGCCAGAGGGAACTGCAGCTGCACTGGGGTGGGGGTGGGGGGCGGGGGGCCTGGAAGCCGTGCAGCAGAGATGGAGGCTCCCACGCTCCGGGGCCAAGCTGACGTGACTAAAGCTAAACAGACCCCGTGCCGCAACGGGGTTACGGCTCGTTCTGCGCAGCGCGCTGAGCCCCTGGCCAGCGATGGCGGCGGCGGTGGGGAGGGGCGATGGGGCGGGCAGCCCCAAAGGTAATTTGCACACGGAGTTTATAAGGCCCCTCAGCTCTTTTTAAACATATGCTTCTCTGATTATAAACAGCTGATGGCTCACAAGATTCAGATTTTCCAGCAAGGCTTCCAAAAAAAGATTGCACTCCAAGCAGAGAGAGGTGGCTGGGTGCTTTGCCGCTCTCTGCAGCGGGAGCCGCCCCTGCCGCCCGGCTCGGGGCACGTCCCCTCCGTGCCCTGTTTGCTGCCATCGCCGGGGCCCGAGGAGGGCTTTGTCCCTGGCCGGGGGCCTGGGGGAGGGGGGAGGAAACGAACCCCCAACTCAGAGAGGACCCCCTCCTCCTGGAGCTGAGGCTGCACAAAGCCTCCGCCTCCTGCATTTAGAGGGAGACCAAGGGACAGAACGGGAGGCCCCAGGCCGAGACTGCCGCCCGTGCCCACCCGCCCTGTGCACTCCCAGAGGCCTCTGTGCCGACCCCAGCGTGCCGCCTGTGCTGGGCATCGGCGTGCGCCTGCCTAAGGGACGTCAGCGGCAGGAAGGGCACGGAGCAAGAGGGAGCCACTGGCGGGCGAGGACAAGCGCCCTGCCGGGTTGGCTCAGTGGCCGGTGGTCGGTGGCCGCTGCACACCCCAGGGAGGAAGGGTCCTGGCTGAGGGGTCTGGCAGGTGTGCCGGGGGGGCTGCTGCTGAAGCCTGCAGGGCTGGGGGCCCCTCCCAACTGCCTGAAACAGAATGTCATGTTCGACAGGACAACTGGGGCGGGGTGCTCCTGGGGGCCCCGATCTTGGTCACCTATCTGTTGCGGGAGTCTTGGGGAGCGGGGCACCACTCCGAGGGGCCCGGTACTCGGGGGGGGCTGCCCACTTCACCTCCCCTGCAGGGCAGACGCGGGCAGAGGGGGCACACTCACATTCAGCACCCAGGAGGCCAAATGGGGGAAAAGGCACAGCTGCCCTCCGCCCAGTACGCCCGCCGTGGGACCCCCTGAGCAGGGACCGTGTCCCTCACACCGAGGCCACGTGGCCGAGTGGAAAGGACAAAGTCCAGCTGCCTGTGTGATGCCTGGCACGTCCTTTGACCTGGCCGTGCCTCAGTTTCCCCATCGCCACAGTGGGTTGTGAGAGGATTGAGCAAGTCCCTGCCCTGAAGCCCTTACAACCGGGTATGACGAAGTGACCACTCCAAGCTGCTGGGTAGGTGTGCAGGACCGAGCCTCCCCCTGTGGGGGGCCGTGGCCACACCCACTCATGGCTCCTCTGCGCCCAGGCTGCTCTGAGAGCCTCACAGGGGTGTGAGTGAGACAGGCAGGCGGGCAGCCTAGAGCCCAGAGGGTGAGTTGGCCCTCGAGGCAGGGGCTGCCGGGGGCGGGGCTCGGCCTGGGCAGGCACATACCAGCCTTGGGGGGAGGGGAGCTAAGCAATCCCATCCATAAGCACCACTTCCGCCTTTTGTTTTGCGGGATGCCCAAGGCGCAGAAACAGCCTTGCCTGCCGGAAAGAGAGCTCAGGCCCTTCCCGAAGACCCAGGGAGGGCAGAAAACGGGAGGGGCCTCGGCCGCGAGGGGCACGCCGCAGCATCTGCTCCCCCTGCACGGTGCTGACCGACAGGCCTTGTCACCGTTCCAGGGTGCGGGACACAAATTCAGAACAGAGCTGGCTGTGGGGCCCGGGCTCCGGCCCCGATCACGTGAGAACCGTCAGGAGCACGGGCCCCAGCTGAGGACAGGAAGCTGCCCCCCCGGGGAGGCAAAGGGTGCACAGGCTGAGCTGCCAGCCCCCGCAGGCAGGGCGCTGGGAAACGAGCAGGGAAGGGGGTCCCTACCGTGCCGTGGGGCTCCCGCCTGCTCTGGGTCATGCCCTCCAAGGTGCGTTAGGGACTGACCAGTGGGCCCCCCCAGATGAGAAGGCACTGTAACGCCTGCTGCCCAGGGGCCCTGGAGGTGGCTGGTGAGGCGGGGTCCCCCCGGCCCAGCAGAGGTGGGCACCGCCCTCCGCCCTGCCCATGTCCCGGAGAACTGGGTCCGGAGCTGTCGTTGGGGGGGCGGCGCGGAAAGCCCCCCTCCGCAGCTCCCTGTTGCTCTCCAGCGGTCGCCTCCTCCCAGCTGTGAGCCCATGGTCACAGGGTCACCCCCTGGCTCCAGCCCAATGGCGTCCCTGCTGCCCAAAGGCGGCCTGCTGAGTTGAAACTGCTTGCCCCTGGGAGGGGCACTTGCACGGGGACCTCCTGCGAAGAGCCACCGGCCTGGAGGACAGAGCTCTCACACGTGGAGGGAGGGATCACATGCATGGTGGGCACACCTGGGCAGAGGCTGCTGTTGGTCGCGGACGCTTCCTCCAGGGGCCACGTGCCACCTCCCAGGGAGGCGTCACCCGCTGGCGAAAGCGGACGGGCCGGTGGGGCCCTCTCTGCTGCCCCAGTCAGGGTCAGAGGGAGCCAGGCGAGGGAGGCTGTGGCGGTGTGGCCCAGTGCCGGGTACCCTACAACTGCATGGCGGCCACCGTCTGGAATCTCACGGTTCCTGAGGGTCAGGGGTCCAGGAGCGCCTGGAGGGCGGCCTGGGCTATGGGCATTCGGCGGTGGGACCAGGCCTGGAGGGCCCTTTCCAAGACGCCTCACCCACGAGGCCGCGCTGGGGAGGCCTCGGGTCTTTCCCGAGTGGCCGTCTCCGCGGGGATGTGTGGGTGTCCTCACAACATGGCGGCCGGCTTCGCCCGAAGGTGGCGACCCCGGCGAGAGAGCAAGCAGGGCACCCGATGCCTTTTATGACCTGACCGTGGAGTCGCTCTCTGTCACTTCCACCGTACCCGGCCGGTCAGAAGCAGATCACTACGTCCAGACCGCGTTCAAGGGGAGGGGTCTCAAAGGCCTGGCGGACAGAACCCCGCTCTGCTCGGCGCCCCAGTCCGCTGCTCCCCTCTCGTGCCCGGCTTTTCTGTCCAGGCTACGTCCGTCCTCCGAGCCTGCCGGGCTCGGCTAGGACGTTCTCACGGCTTCTCTGAGGCCCCTCACTGCCACCCCAAGCACCCACCATCGCCAGAACTGAGGACCACAGCGGGGTGTCTGCACAAGTCTGTCTGCCTGCACCGCAGACATCGAGTGAGGACCCTTCCCTGACTCAATAGAATCTGGAAGCACCGAAGCAGCGGGATGGGGCTCCCTGTGGACACCTCTCCCCGGACGTGGAAGCTCACTGGAAACACCGTCTGGGTGGCTCTCAGAGGTCCGGACACACCCCACGCGGACGGCTGGGGCGGCTGGCGCAGTGACGCCGTGGGCACGGCAGGCCGGGGGGAAGTGGAGGCAGGCGAGGCCCGGGGCGGCAGCACGTGAAAAGCAGAGGCGGGACGGCCCTGCAGACAGCAGGGCCCGAGGGCCCAGCGCACTCTGCTTTCCCATCCCCACGCCTGGCACCCGACCAGGCCCCAAGCAGGTGGTCAGGAGACAGCTGCCGTGTTCGCCGCCTCGGAGCGGGGGCTCTGGGAGAGGCAGGGCTGGCTCATCAAGGCTTGGCTGTGCCGTGCCCCAGCGTACACACACACACGCAGCACAGCTGCCCTCTGGGTGGGAGTGGCCCACACCCCGTGCTGCCACTCATCGGGACCCCCCCGCCTGCCCGCAGGGCCCCCAGGAACCGCACTCCCCGACGCGGGAAAGCAGATCCGCTCCTGAGGAGAGGCCGGGGCCGGCCCAGGGTGCCATGCCTGCTCCCACGCTCCCCGTCACTCCGTTCCCATGATGCTCTTGGAGACACAGAGCACTGGGGCCCAGGTTGTGCTGGGACTGGACCACCCCAGGGGGCCAGGACCCATGCCTGTCACACCTGGTCACCCTGAGCCGTATGACCCGCCCCAGGCCCTGGGCAGCCTAAGACAAAGAAGGTGCTGCGCAGCTGGGTGGAGGCGGGGGGGCTGACCCACGTACACAGGCATCTTCAGGTCTGCCTCGTCCCCCCGACTCTCAGCCCTCAGCCTGACGCCTGGCCCGTCCTGGGGGCCATCGGAAGCTTCTCCTCGTCCCAGCAGCAGAGTCCCACCAAGGCCGCCTGACCGCCTCTCACATGTCCTTAGCTGCCACCACCTCCATGCCTGGGCACTGGGTGACGGCGAGTCCCCACACAGCCCTCCTGGGCCCCTCGCCTCCCCTGCTCCCTCTAGTTCTTTCTCTCTGCTCAGCTTCCAGAAGGGAGACCTGATCCCGTCCACTAGTCTCCCCCCAAAGCTCCGGAGATGCCCCACCCCACGGCGCTTCACCGCACTGTGGCCTGTTGGGCCCCGAACAACCGGGTGCCTGCCTGTCTTCATCAGGGCTGCTGAGCTCTGAAGTGGGGATCACAGGGCAGGGAGCCTGGGGGGACGTGAAGGCATGCCCCCTGTGAGAATCAGTCGGGGGGGGGAGGCCAAGGGAAATGCAGGCACGGGAGGCACAAGGGGCCGAGGAGGAAGATTCCAGAACTCGGACATGGGAGCAGGGTCAGCAGAGACTTCAGGGTCAGTGGAGGAGCCCCTGGACAGAGGGTCGCGGGGTCACGGAGCCCTCACCCAGGACAGCAGCAGAGGTGCGTGGGTGCGAGCGTGTGTGTGCCCTGAGTGTGCAACGAGGGTGACGGAGGAGGGGCTGCTGGTGCTGGCGACGGCGTGGAGACAGGGGTGGCAACCACGCCGGCCACTCAGGCGGACCCCAGGCTCCCCGGGCCCCTCCGTGTCCCCATCCACTGCTGAGAGCAGCGTGGGGCTGGAGCCCTTCCTGGGAAGATGGTGCTGAGGCGGCCACGTGGCGCTGGGCCTCTCTGCTCGGGGTGGGGGGAAGCGGCTCTGTGGGAACCTGGCTGAGCCCAGAGCTGGTCCCACCCTCGACTCTGGGGGTGGGGGCGGTGGGGGATGAACTGCGGCCCAGAGAAGGCCTCAGCCAGGGCCTGCCACGTCTCATCCCTTGCCCAGGGCGGAGGAGGGCCGCTGTTTTCCCCCAGGACACCGAGGGGCTCTGGGCCCCATCTGCACTTCTGTGCTGGCAAACGCAGGAGAATTAGCTCAGCCACTTCCTCCCCTAATCCCCCACCCCCATCCTAAATACCTCGGAATCAAGAGAAAAGCCGAGTGGACGGTTTGAGACTAATTCTCTTCAGCTGTGTGTGCGTGTGTGCCTGCGTGCACTCAGGCACAGGGGCCTGCGAGGAAAGCTCTGAACCCCGAATGTCAGTGCTGGGGGGAGCGTGGGGGACCTTAGGGCAGCCCCCACCATGCATAGCTGAGATAAAGCAGAAGTCCTCTGTCACTTGGGGGGCTGGGCTGAAGGCCTCCAGGTGCCAGGGCGCTCTGCCCTGCACCCACCCAGAAGTCTTGCGCCCAAGGAGGTGACGAGGAGCCACACCCCAGGGCTCCCAGGACTTGGAGTGCCCAGAATGCCCCTGGGCTGGTGTGGGCTTGGGAGGGACCCCGCACAACCGAGAGGAGCTGGCT
This sequence comes from Trachops cirrhosus, assembly GCA_028533065.1. Lineage (NCBI taxonomy): Eukaryota > Metazoa > Chordata > Mammalia > Chiroptera > Phyllostomidae > Trachops > Trachops cirrhosus. The sequence continues at coordinate 1,203,451 of CM052543.1, read as the reverse complement.
GCGCCTGCCACCCCTCCCCAAATTCCGCCGGTGTGCCCAAGGCCAACTCCAGGCTCCCCCTCCCAGCCTGCCCAGCAGCCCCCCATGGGCCCTGGCTGGCCTGGACTCCGCCCAGCCCCACATGCCTCTCCAGCCAATTCCCACATGTCTCTTGTCTCCCGACGAGACAACAAACCCCTCTCAGTCTCCCCCAAAGGACTAGAGAAGGGGTGGGCGTGGGGGGTACACAACAGGTGCGCCCCGGCCGGCGGTCGGCACTGGCTGATTGACGGCACCCCGTGTGTGGTGAGGGGAGGGGGAGGACTCAGGCCGCGTGCGACTCGGAGCTGTCCTGCCCGACAACTGTGTCAAGGTCGACAGCAGCAGGACCCTCGGTCTGGCTCAGAGTGTACCCCACGGGGGGCCTCCTCCAGGAGAAAACCCCAGTGTCTGGGCTCTGAGGGTCCGAGGCTCAGAAAGGCGGCGGAGCAGGCCCCAAGACACGAAGACACTCGGGAAGGACTCCGACCACCTGCGAGGTGCGCCCCTGGTTGGGTCCACCACCAGAACCCCAGTTTTGTTAAATGTAACATCAACTCAACTCCATTTTCACAGTTTTAAGAATCAGTTTTTATGAAATCCCAATCAACATCCTTTGTCACTCTTTACTAGGAGGGTGGTCACCATAGCAAGTGGAGTTTTTTAGGTGGCTTTTTAAAAAAAGATTTTATTTTTAGAAAAGAAGGGAGGGAGAAAGAGAGGGAGAGCAACATCAGTGTGTGGTTGCCTCTTGTGCACCCCCCACCGGGGACCTGGCCCACAACCCGGGCACGTGCCCTGACTGGGAATCAAACTGGCGACCCTTTGGTTTGCAGGCCGGCACTCAGTCCACTGAGCCACATCAGCTGGGGCTTTAGGTGCCTTTTCGTTCCATGCTCAGCATCCTTGGATTCAAGACAAAACCCAGAACAAAAGGCTGGGGAAAAGCTCGTGTCCTCCAGTGGGGACCGGGGCAGTCAACCATGGCGCGGCACACCCAAGGGAGGCGGTGGGCCAATGCGGCACCGGGACCCCCTCCCAGAACTCAGGCCTTTCCAGCTGGACCGTAAACCCCAAATCTGTGCGGATTTCCGCTTTGCTGAAGTCAATCTAAACACCTCTCACGCCCCTGACGTCCCCAGGGAGGCAAGAGTGGATGTGTGTGTGGGGGTCTCCTGGGAGGGGTCCTGGCTTCCTCGGAAGGATGCTGGAGGCCACCTGAGGCAGAGAGCCGGGCTGAATTCCACTCCCCACGGAAGCGGGGACCGGGGCTGCCTGTGGCTGTGTTCACCCTGACGTCCCGGCGCTGCCTGCACGTGTGGGCGCTCTCCTTCTCATCTCCGCGGCTCCATCGGGCTGGCAGCGTCACCTCCGCCTTCCTAGGGGGCCCGGCACGGCCCAGTGTGGGTCGGACTCCAGGCCCTCCCCACCGTTTTCAGCCACGGGCCGAGCAACAGCGGTCACCCGGTGGGAATGGGGAGAGGGAGGCTGGGCAGCTGAGAACCTGTCCCGAGGAGGCAGGGAGGTGGTGGGAACACAGGGGAGCTTTGGCTCCAAGCCCCCGGAGCACACCCCATTATCCTGTCAGACTTCACCTACAAAACTCAAGTTCAAAGATACAATTATTAAAAACTTCAAGATGGTGTCAGCAGAGCGTTACACCCTGAGCCTGGGGCCCCTCAGAGCATGGGACCCAGTGCAAAGGCAGCTGAGATGAATGGCCTCATGGCATGCTTTGGGTGTGGGGACAACCACTTGCTTGGCTGGTTCCAGCCTCCTTCTCCCGCAGGCTTGAAGTCGACCCCGAGTGGAGGTGGCAGCGCGTACAACTGCTGAGAACATACTGGAAGTTCTACATGCCAAAATCATTCCGCAGTTTGCATGGAAGGCCCAAACCGCCCAGACTTGCTGGTAAAGCCTCAGGGGATGCAACGCCCCGAGAGGTCAGGCTTCCTAACTGCCGTTTGCTGCAGAGCTCCTGTGTTGAGGGCCGTTCCTGGAACTCAGGACGAGTCCGGCAGCCATGCAAGATGGGTAGGTGGGTGGGCGGGCGGTAGAGAAGATGGTCAAGGCACAGGCTTCGCATCCAGGCACGGGGAAATCGGAAAGTGGAAATCACACGCACGGCTGTGGAGGTCAAAGCTGGAAGCCAACCTCCTGGGTCACCTGGGCCCTGCCATCTCCCAAAGGGTGACCTGAGAAGGTCCTGGCACCTTCCTTCCTCCCAGGATCACCCGAAGACTGACCACGATGTTTTTAGCAGAGACCCTGCCACGGGTCTTTCTGGGAACACGAGCCACCCGCCTATCCCCGCACCCTGCCCCATACGCGTCCGCCCTCGTGGACCCTGGGATAAGGGTTTGCATGGGGCAACCAAGTGCCGCAAATGGCCCATGGGGTCAGTCACTCCAGGGCTGGGGGTGGCACAGGGAGGAGCGGCTGGGTCTGCAGTTGGCCTCCTTCTCTCGGGTGCGGATCTGCGATCAGGACCCCGGATCCTGGGGCGGCGGGGTGGGGGCGGCGCTACTTCGGAGCAGACGGGGCGGGGCGCGGCACGTGGCGCTGGGACCACCCAGCCAATGCGCGCTCTGGTGGCATTTGTGGCTGCCGCTCTCGGCCAATAGGGGAGCGCGGCACTTCGCTTGCCGCGGCCAGCCAATCCTTGCAGCGTAAGGCGGCAAGCCCGCCCCATGGGCTCACCCAATCAGCGGCGGGGCAGCCGCCACGTCGACCTGGGTCGGAGCGCCGCCACAGCCGCTCTGCAGACGGTCACCGCCCGCCACGCGGCTAGCAGCTAGGTCCACGCTCCTCGGTCCACGCTCCTCACGGCCACACCCGCCACGGACTGTGCTCCGGAGTCCGGGCTCCGCGCGGCTGCCTCTGCTCACTGCTCCTCAGAGCTTCGGGAGCATCCGATCGGGCGTGGGACGGGTGATCGCCGGCTCCCAGGTGAGCTCCGCGGCTGGCGGGCAGGGATCACCGCGGTCCGTTCTCGGCGCGGCCTGGCGCACTCCGTGCCTTGCAGAGAGCTGGGGCGGGGACCGGGGTTCCATCGTGGTTCTGAGTTCGGTTTTGAGTCACGGTCTGAGTTAGGCTCGCGTTCGGTATCTGGAGGTTGTGGTTCCGAGTCGGAGATCCAAACGCCGTCGTCCGGGTGGGGCTCGGGATTCCGAGTAACCAGTCTCAGATCCGAGCCTGGGGTCCGAGTCGGGGTCCGGAGTCCGAAGTAGGATCGGGGTCCGGCGTCGGGACTTTGTGCCTCTGAGCCAGACATCCGAGGGTCGTGGTCCAGGTGGGGGTCGGGTGGGGTACCAAGTTCGCTGTCGCGGGTCGGAGCCTGGGGTCCGAGTCTGCGTCCGGATTTTGAGTTAGGACCGGGGTTCGGCGTTGGGAATTCGTGCGCCCGCGGTCGGTTGGGGGTCAGGGTTCCGAGTCCTTGGTCGTGGGTCGGAACCTGAGGTCCTAGTCGGGGTCCATAGTCCGAGTTAGGATCTGGGTTCGGCATCAGGAGTTCGTGCTTCTGCGTCCGGGTGGGTATCGGAGTTCCGCGTCCCTGGTCGCAGAAGGGAGCCCATGTTGCGGCTCCGCGTCGAGGGTTGGGGTGCTGGCCACCGTCCAAAGTCGGAGTCAGGACCGAGTGGGCGTCAGGGCAGGGTGTGTGGAACCTCCGCCGGACTCCCAGCGGGCCGCGGGAGGACCCGAGCCGGAGATCGGAGTCCGAGCGGGCGCCGAGGTTTTTCATTGGCGTGGGATTCGGAGTAGGAGGTCATTGTAGCGGGACTAGGCTCGGTCCCACTGGGAGTTGGGAGATTGGGTCGGTCTGGTCCAGGCAAAGCCAGCGAGAACCGGGGGTCCCAGGCGGGTCAGGGACCCTGGCTGTGAAATGCGGGAGGGCCTCTGCTGGGACTGTTCCGCCGGGAAGGGAGGCTCCGCGGAATGGGTGTCTGAGCGCAGTGCCTGCCCTTGTTCGGCACCCCGCATGGAGTCCGCAGGGATACCACGGTGGCTTTTCCACGCGACCCGCACCGCCCTCACCCACGAGAGCCCGCTCTCCACCGGGCCCAGGCTGTTCTCGAAGGAAAGCAGGCAGGCAGGATTAACCAGATTTCTACGGTGTCTCAAATGATCCGTTTCTGCACCTGTTTTCCAGAAACTCACTAGGAGAAAAATTTAAGGATTGGGTTGCTTGATTACGGGGCTATTTTAATGTTTCCAAACACACCGAAAAGTGGGCTGTTTCAGGATTTACGCTCCAGCTAGACGGATCTTTTGAAATCACAAATCAGAGCATGTCCAAATTCGAATAAGGAGAGCACAAGGAAAGAGAAGTGTGAGCCGTTTCCCTTATGGCCAGAGACGCAGAGGTCCCGTGTCCAGCTAACCCAGTCCAACAGTGTGTTACACAGTGTCTTAGACGAGTGGATTTCTCCTAGGAATGCGGAGATGATCCAATGTCAGAAACTCTACCCGCACAATTCACCACATCAGGGGACCAGGAGAGAAAAACCATATGGTTCTCTCCGTGGAGGCAGAAAAGTTATGATAAAGTTGAATGCCTAGCCTACATAGGATTTCAGGGCCTGGGGACATCCCTTCACCAGCCCGGACTAGAAGGGAGCGCCCACAACTTGATACAAGTTATGTATCCAAAGCTTTACTTTGCAGCAAACTTAACAAAGAAACCAAAGACGTGTCTGTTCCTTTAAGATGAGGAGCAGGCCCAGGGCGCCAGAGGGCCAGAGAGAGCAGATCGGAGGGACCCCATCAGAGAGTTCTCAAACGTTCTGGTCCCAGGACCCCTCCTGCCCCCGAGGGTCATGTTTGTTGACCAGAGTCTTCAAGGTTAAAACTGAGAAACATTTAAAACGCAGAGCTGGACGAGCCCACGCCCCAGCGGGGTCAGGCCTCCGTTAACTAGCGAGCGTGCAGGCAGACGGGGCCGACGGCGCCTGGGCGATACTAGAAAGCGGCTCCGACCTTGAACCGAAGGTCTCAGGCTCCTGGGGCCTCGGGCCACACTTTGGACACTGCCGAGCTACTCGGGGGGAAAAAATGATTTTAGAACTGAAAAGACACTTTGGCGTTTTTGGATAGGAGGTCAGTACCTGGTAAATCCTCACTGAATCTTACTCTTCGGGGAAGCGCGCGGAGACAGACCGTGTTTGCCACAGGCTGACTGGTGTGAGAGAGTTCAGTTCCTGCAGCAGCTCGACCACGACGTGACCGAACGACCCCGGGGGACAGAGGGGAGCAAGGGCCGGCCGCACCCCCACGGAGCACCCCCGCCCCAAAGCATTTCTGGGTGCCAGCTGTAACTACAAGGCTTAGGAGAAGTTAAGGTGCCAATCAGAATGAGAGCACAGCTTATGTCGGGTCTAGGAACGAACAAAGCAGACTTCCATGGAGAAGAGTTTCAAGTTCTGTTGAAGGGGGTGGAGAGGGGTCTTGGGCCATGGAGAGAGATCCTGTCGTCTTGTTCGGGGCGGCTTAGCGTTAGAAACATGTCAGGGTTCTCCAAATCTGTAGGTTCGGTACAGCCTCACTCACACTTGCAGCTGGAGCAGCTGAGGAACGAGAGGGACGTATTCTAAAACGGACGTGGAAGAAGAGGGTCTGTAAACTCCAAGTGAACTTGGGGAGAGGAGAGCAGAGAAGGCCTCTGCCCAGCAGGTCTGGGGGCACGCTCCAAGCCTCGGGAGTCGGAAAGGTGGGGGGCCCCGAGGCAGCCCGGAGTCCAGTGGGAGGTGGCACCGCACGCCCGCGGGGACTCTTCCGAAGGCAGCGGGAGAACCCTGCCCAGAGGGGCGATGTGTGTGGGTGCCTGCCCCACCCCCTAGAGAAAGCGGGCTCCCAGCGAGCCGCGGTTTCAAAGCGGAAGGTGCTTGCCGGCTGTCCGGTGGAAGAACACCACGGAGGACAACGACAAGGCCCAGCGCGGGGCCGGAAGGCAGGAACCCAGAACTCAGACTTCGTGGCCGGCATTGCTAAAGGTCGGGAACCTGCCTAGACGCAATTTTTTTCCGTTAAATAAACCCATCACGACAAAAGCCACCAGTATTTTCATAATCCTGCTGAGACGCGGCCTGCCTGCTCCATCCTTGCTCGCATTACTTTGTCCAGGTCACAGATGACAAATTAAGAGATATGTGGAACAATCGAGAGTGATAAGGAACAATAGCTGAAATGTACTAGGAAGCCCGAGTGACACTAATTGGCCGTGTGCGGGGCGGAGGGGGCGGCTAACGAATACGCGAACAAGCGCCCAAGCTCATCAGTGAGCAGGAAACGCACGTGCGAAGCGCCAGCTCCTCTTCGCGAGTGGAGGCGGCGGAGGGTGACGCGCGAGCGCTGGCAGCGGCGCAGGAAACAAGCCGCCCTGTGTGCTGCGGGGGCGGGGTGGGGCAGACTCCCGGAGAGCAGGCCAGCACTTCTTCCTCAAGTAAAACATTTAATACCTGCAGCCCCGCGGTCTCCCTCCTGGGTAAACAGCGAGCGCCGTTCTGACCAGAACAACGAGGGGCTGTGTGGGCGCGCGGGGCGCGGGAGCCGGAGCCTCGCGCTGTGGTCAGGGGTAGGGACTAGGTGCACCCTCACGAAAGGGAGCCGTGTGCAGACGCAGCGGTAGGTGACACAGATGCCCGGCGGGGGTGTCGGGGCCCTCAGTGCACGGCGCTGTGCTGCAGTTGCGGCTACACGCCCCCCCGCCCAACCTGCGGAAGACGCTCCACGCATGCGCACAGGGGGTTCAGTGAATTCCCCGGGCGCGGGAGGCCGCAGGGCTGGGGAGTGGGGATTGGATAGCCAAGCAGGGACAGCGAAGCCTCCCAGGGACCCTCCAGGGGTGACAGTGTTCCAGGAGCTCTAGGGTGTGGCGAACCCTGGGCCCTGGTCAGTGGAAGCTTAGAAGGAAGCTGCGCATGGCCTATTTCTTAGAAGTAAAACTCTAATTCCCTCAAGTTTTACAAGGCCTGCCCTGCCCGCTGTCACCCTCACCGAGCCCCTGTCAGTCACACCAGCCTCCTGCCTATTTCTCAAACCAGCCTTGTGCCTCAGGGCCTTTGCACCAGCCACACCCGCCTGGCTCGCCCTTCCCTGAGATTTCCCGAAGACAATTCCTCATCGCCTCCGGGTCCCACGGTAAAAGTGCCGGTCGGTAGGGAGAGGGGCCCTCCCTGACCTGCCATTGTGGGTGGCTCCTGCAGTGATCTGTGGGGTCAGCACTGCGCACGAGCCCCCAAGCCTGGACACGCTCAGGCTGTGCCGCGGAGTTTTCTGGTTCCTTGGGCATCTCTTTACCGGTCGCCTGCCTGTGTCCCCCGCCAGGAGGGAGGCCCCCTGGGCGTGCCCCCATTCCACTGCAGGGCCTGCACACGGCGGTCATCCTGCGTTTCTGGTGTCACTGATGCGTTGCCTGCAGAGGCCAGGCAGGGAAAGCCAGCGGCGTGCAGCGCCCCAGCCCTGCAGACGGCTCGGGTTGTGCCCGGGGCCAGCCGTCATTGGTGTGTAAGGTATTCAGCAGCCTCTGAGCCGTAGGTACCTGGGGCACCCCTGTGGCTGTGGTAACAAACAGCCCCACCCCGTGCCCTGGGCAGCACCCCGGGGAGGGCCGCTGCCTGGGGCCAGATCCAGGGACTGAGGTGGTCTCTGTGCTGGCCCTTTAAATGAAGCCAGCCCCGGCCTGAGCCCTCTCAGGGAGAGGGTCCCCGGCCTCCCGAGGTCGAGGCCAGCAGGATGGGGTTGGCAGTAGTCTCCAGTTCCAGGGCCCGTGGGCTGCCACAGAGGGCCTCATTTGGAACCCCTTTTCAGCTGCTTCTGGCACCAGCGACCGTGGCTGGTCCGGATCAGAGGCGGCCCGGACAGAGTCCGGGTGGGCCCTGTCCACTTCGCTGAGTGTGGCCTGACGAGCCAGTGCCTGTCCCAGGGCGGTGGCGCCAGGGGGAGGGGGCGTCGAGGGGGCCTCACAGCAGGCCGCGGCGGGGAGCGGCGGGGAGCAGGGGGCCTCTGCCGCCGTCCTTGCTCCCCCAGTGTTCCTTTCAGCCTCAGCCACTTTCTCACTGCCTGCCGGCCGCTCAGGGCTGGGTGACCTGCGGGAGTGTGGGCTCCAGGCAGGCACCCCGCTCCCGCCCGGCAGCTCCACCGGGAAGCTGCGGCCTGTCTCTGGGAGCCACCCCTGGCTGGGCGAGGCCCTCGTTTGCAATTCAAAGGCCGCCTCGCTGACGAGGGACCCTTGCTCTGCCGAAAAGCCTGGGGCTGGGGCTCGGCCTCCCTGGCAGCAGGGCCTGGGCCAGAAGAAACTGATCTAATAGGCCTTTCTCCCGCTAATTGTGGCAATTAGTGTCATAGAATGGGGACTCCCTGGGGGGCCAGGGCCTGACACACCAGCCTGTCCCCAGCTCAGGCCCAGCTCCTCCGGCTTCTGCCCCAACAGAGACAGACTGGCCTCCACCTCCGTTCTGGCTGGACTTTGGGGGGCGGGGCGGGTGGGGAGCAGGCCCAATGGGTGCTCAAGGAGGCTGTGGCAAGTGTGCCCTTGAATAGGTCAGCCCAATGGCCACACAGGTGACCCACCAAGAAGAGGGACTGAGCGGAACCAAGAGCCAGACCATGCGCGGGAGGGAGGAGCAGGCGGGAGGACACCCACTGGTGTGACAGGAAGTAGCCTCGGAGCCCTGGCTGGTGTGCTCAGTGGGTTGGGTGTCATCCCCCAAAGCAAACGGTTGCCGGTTCGATTCCCAGTCCGGACGTGTGCGAGGCACCGGATCAACAGTCCTCACATGTGTGGATGTTCCCCGCCCCTCCCTTCCCCTCTCTCTAAAAATAAACACCATCTTCGTAAAGAAAAAGCAGCCTTAGAGCCAGTCACTTCACAGCGTGGGGAGCTGCTTCCCAGCATGGCCAAGGGGCTCCTGGTCCTTCCCCGCGTCGGCGCTGGAGGCCGCGGCGTGCTGACCCAAAGGCAGCGCCCGGCGACCCACACGGCACTCTGCTGGGCCGCGAAGTGTGTCCGAGAGGCAGGGCAGCGGTCGCTGCCCCGCCGCACGGAGCCGGTCCCGGCACAGATCTTTGCTGCGAACTCACCAGGCACCGGCCCAGGCAGTCGGGGTTCGGTGGGAGCAGGAACCGGGCGCTCCGAGGGGAGAGGGACCACCCACCCCTGCGTGTGTGCGTTGTACTGCACCCCAAGGAGAGCGCTCTGCGGGGGCGGAGAGGGGCAGAGGAGGTCCCTGGTGGGGTCCCTGGCACGGGACTGCCTGGGCAGGCGTCCGCCCCAGGAACTAGCCCTGGGCCCGGGAGACCCCTGGGGGTGGCGGGGTGGCCGCAGGCCCGTGGCGGAGGGAGCTTGTGAGCAGAAGGGACGGGAAGCCAGGTGTTGGGCCTGTAAGAGGAGGGTCATGGGAGGCAGAGGCCAGACCAGACAGGCCACGCTGCCCCCAGGGCCGCTGGAAGGTCTCCCCGAGAGGCTGCCGAGCGGGCTCCTCATCCGAAAGGTCCTTTCTCCTCTGAGAAGAGGCCCTGGCAGGGGACAGAGGCCGCAGGGACAGTGCTGGGAGGTGGAGGGAGTGGGGGAAGCCGGACCCTTCCGCAGACATTGAGGGCTGACATCTGTCTGCTGTGGTGGGGGCTGACATGGGGGCCGGGAGAGGGCCATACGGGGGGTGGCTCTGGGTCCCCCTGGTGTGGCAGAGACGTGGCGGGGTGTGCTTGGCGGGGCGGGGTGGGCAGTGACTGGGAGTGGTCGGGGCTGTGGAGGGAGCTGCAGGTAGGGGGCCCGAGTGTGGGTCTAAAGGGTGAGGGCCAGGCCGGACAGGCGCCTGGGCGGACACACGGACAGTGCCAGAAGCTGCGGGCTCTGGGGGAACCACTCTGGAGTGAAAGAAGCGAAGCCGGCCCGGGAGGGGAGGCCTGCAAAGGGGACAGAGGCCGGAGGGAGTCACCTGCTGGGGGTCAGGGACCTGCCGAGGCCCCTGGAACCAGGATCTCTGACCACTGGCGGTGGACCATGGCCCGGCTGGGGTGTGTGTCCAGGGGGTGTGCCTCTCTGCTGACCCCTTTACCCAGGATGGAGGAGGGCCGGCCCTTCCCTCCCTTCCCCCTTGGCCCCCCGGACCTGACAGCTGAGCCTCTCCCTGCAGCGCGTGGGGGAGGACGCCACGCCAACTCTCGGGGTGGGGGTGGCTTCATCCCTGCGGAGCAGTTTCATAACCTCGGAAAGGTGGGAACCACCCCCCGAGTTAACATGGAGTCAGCAAGCTGAAACACAGCCTTGACTGTGCTGAGACGGGAAACAAAGAGGCAGCCGCCACTGGGCTCCTGGAGGGGGCAGGGGCGCCGGTGGGCCCCGCACACGCCTTCTCCCTGCAGCGCCCCGGCCCGGAGCCCCGGTGGCGGGCGCCTGCAGAGGAGGGCCGGCCAGGCCTGTGGGGACAGGGGCGCGGGCGGGGGCCGCAGCGGCTGCAGCCCAGCCTTCCCGGTTGCTGGCTCAGACGGGCCTCAGGCTCCAAAGGGGTTAACTGCACAGCCTCCAACTCCTCGCTCGGCTCGCTAATTTTTAAACGCAGCTGAGCTCGAGCCCCTCCCAGCAGGCCCGGAGAGGGCCTCTGCAGGCCCCCACCCCCACCCGCCAGGAGCCCACGTGCGTCTGGAACAAAGACTCCTCGCGCCCTCCCTCCTTCCTCTGCTCCCGGTCCCTAAGCCAGGGCTTTGCCCCGTGTCTCAGCCCGCTGCCCGCGCCCCGGGGGCTCCAGCTCAGCCACGCTCCCACAGGAAGCTTCGGAACCTCCCCAAAGACCGGCTCTCGGCAGTGGCGGAAGGACAAAATGAAACGGGGGGTTCCACAGCCTGAGGCCTGTGGTCTCCCTGCGTGTGCCCCCACCATGACACACCCACCCGGGGGCTCTGGGCACACTCTGCACCCCTGACCGCCGTGGTGGGGCGAAACCCCTCACAGTCTGACAGCCCCCGGGCCCCTGCACCCCTAGCACACCCCACTGGCGCCGGCACTGAAACACACGCGTGTGCCTCGTCCGCGACACACCCCTGAGGAGGTGAGGGGTCCTGTCCCCTCTTCACGTGACTTCTCGCCCACCCCACAGCCCCTGCGGCCCCTTCTTCGTAAAGGACGCTGAGACCCACCAGGCCCAGGACCTGGCCGCCCTCCGCACACCGCCCGGTGCTGGCCCCTGGGACCCCCGCCTTCGGGAGCGGGGGCAGGAGCGGCCCTTTGAGTGCAGGCGCCTGTCGCCCGGGGGCCGTCACGCCGGCAGCACTGTGCTCCTCGCCTGCGCGCGCCTCGACCTAGTCACGCTTAGCCCTACAGCCCCCCCGGGAGGGGCGGGCCCGCTGCCCACACGGGCACACCGAACTCGCCCGGGCCCCGGCACTGGCACGGCCAGGCCAGGCTGGGGCATCTCCGCGGAGACCAGTCCTCCACGTCCTCTCCCGCCTGGGGGGCTGCGGCCCGTCAGGCACCCTGTCCTGACCTCGGAGGAAAGAGTGGCACCGTGGGGTGTGCTGGAGGAGGACGGGCAGGGCCGGGCCACCGAGGCCCACGCGCCTTCCCAGCCCACGCGGGGCCTGGCCTCAGCGGACGGAGGCCCGTCGCTGCCAGGGGAGGCAGCTGGGGTCCTGCAGGGTGGCCTCCCCCCGGGAGAGCCAAGGGCCACCGCAGCCCAGCGTCACTTCCCTTCCTGCACGAGCCGCTGCACGGCCAAGTCCTCCCCGCAGCCCTTCGAGGCCTCGAGGGGCCGCGCCCAGGCTGGGTGCAAGGTCGGCCGCCCCGCAGCACCCCCGGCCCGTGCGCCCCAGCGCCCCTCTTCCTTGTGCTGCCAGAGCCACGGGCCGCTGGCTGGCTTGTTCTGTTCCTGACGTGTCTGCGTGTTTGAGAACCAGGAGGACACCCCTTCATTCATCACCTTGTCCTTCATTCCATCCCTCCCAGGCGGCCCCAGCGCTTGGACGCGGGCCATCCCGTGGGGTGCCCCCCCACCACCAGAGCTCCAGGCTGGTGGGCAAGACGGGAGTGGGGCTGTGAGGTGGAAGGTTTGGGGGACGCAGCAGCTGGCTGGGGCAAGGCTCCTGCTGGGCCAAGAAGGGAGGGGAGTTCTCAAAACTTCTACCCCAGGGGCTCCAGGATGGAGCCTGTGCCTGGGGGAGGCCTAGCAGAGAGCCGGCAGGACGGCCCCTCCCCCACTCTCCTCACTTGGAGGGCGGGGTGGGGGGCCCTCTTCCCAAGGCCACCAAAGAGGCCTCAAGTTCAAAGAGGGGGTGCACCCCCGGAGTGGCACTGAGTCCCAGGGTAGGGTGGAGATTATCTGTGCTGGGGAACGTCCCCCAGGGCCGACTTCAAAGCCAGGCTGCCTGACTCCCTGCAGGCAGAGCGGAGCCTTTTGAACATTAAAAGGGGAGGGGCGGCCTCCCCAGTCTCCCTCGCCTCAGCCGTGCCTCAGCCTCAGCCTCAGCCGTCTCTCCTCAGGGTCTCAAAGGCCTTCCTGTGCGGGCAGGTGGGCGCCCCACCACCCTTGTTGGGACGAGTGGTTGCCCCTGGAAACCTGCAGAAGGTACCCCTGCACGTCAGGCCCCCAGGGTCCTGCGCTGGGCCCAGCGCTGCTGGTCACCCCCGGCCATTTCCTCGGCCCCTCTGCAGAGTTCGGAGCCGCCCTGCACCCCAGGCAGAACGCGGAGCCCCCACCCCGCTCGGCTCACAAGCTCAGAGCCACTGTGCCTGGGCCGCTGGCCTGCCTCCCCATCCAGGCCCCACTCGGGATGGTGGAGTGTGTGGGTGTGGCGTGGCGCGGCGTGGCGCGGTGTGGCGTGGCGTGGTGCGGCGTGGCCGGACCGCTCCGCAGTGCCAAACAGCAGCTCTGGGCCACCCCGCCTGCACCCCAGCTCCCGTGCAGAGGTGCTGTGGGCCATTGGGAAGGCCACCGGGCCTCGCTTGTGAACTGACAGGAAAACCAGCGGGTGCCTGCTGGGGCCACGGGGCTGGTTAAAGGGACAGCTCGGGCCCTGTATCTGGCAGAGGGCCTGCCTTGTGGGCAGTGGGCGAGGGCCTGGTGGCACCGGGGCCACCCGGCCTGGCGGCATGATGGCCACCCGGCCCCCGGAGCCTTAGCCTGTTCGTCGGGGGTGCAGGCCACGGCCAGGGCTCTGTGCGTGGGCAAGGCCCTGCACAGAGAGCCGTGTGCGCCAGCTACTGTGGGACCCTTGAGAAGCTCCCCAGACTCGAGCAGAAGGCCCCCCGGCGCCGGGCGCTGTGGTAGGGACCTGCTTGGCTTGTCCAGAGACCTCAGTTTCCCCTCCAGACAGCGACTCCCCACGACACCTTCTTCTTGATCAGACGGCGCGGGCAGGAGGGCCCTGTGTGAGTGGGCGCCCCCGCCCTTGGTGGGCTCAGGGCAGACCCCCCCTTTCCCGCCCTCAGAGCTCTGCTGAGGCTGGGGTTTTTCCACCCGGCCTCCTTCCTACCCCACCCGCTGGGGCCCCTGCCTGACCCCGGCATACCCAGGCCCCCAGCGCGGACTCGCCGCAGCCAAGCGCAGCCGAGTGCGTGCGTGCCCGAGACCCAGGGGGCGCCGTCCCCTCCCTCACACAGGAGACATCAAAGGGAAGCAGGAAGCCGTGGGCCCCGCTGACCCCCAGCAGGCGGGAGAAGTACGGTGTCACAGCTCCGCCTGGGGCCCGACTGCTGGGGATTTTCCATCCCACCAGGATTTCCGCAGGACACCCCTACTCCGGCCTTTGCGGCTCCTCAGGAACCAGGGCTTGGGCCGGACCCGCTGGGGCAGGACGGGGCCGGGCCGGGCGGCTCGGTCGTGTGGCCAGGGGTGCCGGGAAGCCCGTCCTCGGTCCCCCCGCGCCTGCCTGGCGCGTGCCCAGGCGCGGCAGAACGACACCCCCTCGGGCTCTGCGACCTGGCTGGGGCGGAAGGGCCGCGGGCTTTGCAGAGGGCCTGAGAGACTGGGGATGGGAGCCTGCCCCTGTCCCCAGGGCCACTGAGGTGCGTCGGGGGAGAGGACCACGCAGAGAGCAGTCCGGAGCCGTGGCCCCCCGGACGTGCCTCCCGAGCCGTGGCGCTCCGCCGGCGGGGCTGCCCCCGCACAGCCAGGCCGCCGGGGTGTGCGCCCAGGGCGCCTTCCAGCGCGGGCCGGGCTCCCAGCCCGCAGCACCCCGTCTCCCAGCCCCTGCGAGTGCAGGACACGCCCAGCCTCGGCCCTCCCCGGGGCGGTGTGTGGGCTAAAGCCTCCTATGTGGTGTCCCCGCTCAGGAACCGTGTGCTCCCCGGGGTCACTGCCATTCCCCGGGAGGGTGGGCCTGGCGGGCCCTGGGCCGGCTCACACACACCGGGGCCCCCTGGCCAGAGGGAGCGCCCTCCGTGCCTCGGGGGCAGCAGGGGCAGAGGGCTTGTTCTGAGGGACGCCCCCAGTGCCGGCCGACAGGGACTCTGTCCCCCCTTCGAACACCTTTTCGCCGCCTGCGCAGGTCCCCCGTTCGGCCGAGAGCAGACTCGCTCCTGCGGGAGGGGCCGGCGGCCCGGCTCCCCCAGGTCACAGCGGTCGCCCCTCCCAGGGAGGCGCTGCCCGGGGCGGGAGTTGCTGTTCCAGCTGCGAGTGAGGCTCTGCCCTGGCGGGGAGCGGGGCGTGTGTCAGTGGAATCGCTTCAAAACCGTCATGGAAACTTGGCTGCCCGGGCTCTGGGCTTGGGGGTCCAGGTCTCTTGGTCAGGGGCTGAGGTGTCCACACCCTGCTGATAAGCCCGAGAGCGCGTGGGCCCCGGCCAGGCTCGGGGGTGCGGTCCGGCCCACCCAGGCCCTCGGCCCTGCTGGGGCGGAGACGGCTGCTCCGTGGGTCCCAGGCCCAGGCCTGCGGGCCCCACAGCCAGGCCGGAGCCGGGGCCGGGGTGGGGGAAGGATGGGCAGGCACAGCTGTGTCCTCGGGAGGGCCCAGGAAACCCAGGCGTGAGGGGTGAGGTCGGGAGAAGACCCACACTTTGCCGTCGACTCAGACCGGCTAGGGGCTGGCTCAGCACCTAGGGACACTCGTGCCTGACACAGAGGTGCCTCAGGGACGTGGAGAATGCCGGTCGCACACCTCACAGTCCAAAAGGAAGAGAAGGGAGGTCCACCAGAAAGTTCTAGAACACGAAGGCCTACAACATATTCCCATGAATCAACAGAGCACGTTTACAAAGGACGGAGAATGCTGTTGAGGATCCGTGGGGACAGAGCCCACGTGGCCCCCTGGAGCTTGTGTTGGGGCCACCGCGGGGGAGAGACCACAGGGACAGGGATGGGGCAGCTCATTCTGGCCACTGTGATGGGTGAGCTTAGTCACTCCAGGCAGAGGGGGTTCTGAGCGCAGTCCCGGACGGATGGACGGACAGACCGACGGACGGCTACCCATGTCCCAGCCGGGCCCCCGGGGCCCAGTGCGTGTGGGCCCCCAGGCGCTGGAGCGGCTATGGAGCCATTTGTCCCGAACTTGGTCTGCACAGAGGGGAAGATGGAGTTCACTGGGGTGGCCGCGGAGAGGCCCGATGGCCAGGGAAATGCTTCTAAATGGAAAGAGACAAAGGGTAGCGATTGGTTTTGTCTGACTAGGAAAAACACGTGGAGAGCGTCCCTCGGGTCGTCCCTTGTGTGCGCGGCTCGGAAGAGAGCGGCGGCGTGAGTGTGGGGCCACGGAGCGGGACTAACGAAGCTGCCGTGCGGGGCGGGGGCCGAGACTCGGACACTCGGGCCCCAAGCAAAGGCTGCAGCGCAGCCGGGAGGGGATGAGGGGGGCTCCCCGCTGGGCCCAGGCGTGCTCGGGGGCGGGAAGGTGTGGGGCGCGGGAAGGTGCGGGGCGGAGGGGCAGGCTCCGTCAGGTCCTTGGGGAGTGAGCTGGCGCCCAGGGAGCATCGGGGCCTGCACCTCTTACGTCCTGCTCCGCGCTGCAAATCTCCGCGTCCCCTGGTGGCTCAGAAAGTGTATTCGGAACTAAGCTCTGTGGTTGAACAAACCGTGTTTGAATAGGAAAGCCATCTTGGATGGAATCAGAGACCAGTTCTACTTTTCTCTGCAGCCGGAACCTAGGGTCCGGGCTTGGCAGGCGGTGCCGGTGGACAGAGAGTGGGGGGCCCAGTGCTGGGCACGGAAAAGCTGGCCTCTCGAACTCCGCACCGTCACCCACTCGCAGGCCAGTGGGGCCTGCGCGCCTCCCTCGCCTCCGGCTCCACCGCCCACAGTGCCGGAGCCCTCAGAGCCCTCTGTGGGAGCCTCAGACAGGGTGCCGGCCTGTCTCCGGCTCTGGAGCTGGGAGGCTTACCCTGTGACCGGGGAACGTGGAGGCCGCAGGTTTTCAGACGTGGGAGTCTTGCCAGCAGGAAGCCAAACCTCCTCCTCCCGGGAGGGCAGCGTGAGGGTGGGCCAGCAGGCTGGCCTTCGAACACAGTGCCCGCGCCCACGGGCCCCGGGGGCCCCCCGGGAAGCCCCATTTTCTACCCGGGAACGTCTGCCGTCCCCAAGCCTCAGTTTCTCCGTTGACAAAAACTGGAATGGTCCTTACATCCAAGACCCCCAGAGGACCACTGAAGTCACCCCATTTGGTTTTCCTGTATCTTTAGAATGGCCACAGAAGGGAGCAGGCGCCGAGGGGACAGAGTCTTTGTGACCGGAGACACGTGGTAGGCTCCGAACTCCAGCTGCCGAAGCTGTCGAGGGGGCACGTGAGCCTGGGGCAGCAGGGCGGACAGGGTCCCCGAGGGGCTCTGCGGCCTCCTCCCTGCTCCCAGGCCCGCTGCGGGCTCTCCGGGGGCCAGGGACCGCGCCGGGGTCCTGCCCCCATGGGCCTGCACACAAACCCCCCCGCCCACCCGGTCCTTTGCTTAGTTGTTCCTCCATCGTCCCCGGAGCGGCCTCCACAGGGACCGAGCCCCGAGGACAACGACGCTGAACAAAGTGGCCGGCCCCCGCCCCCCGCCTTGCGTGATGGCAGGAAACGGCCCGTAAACCCCTCACCACAAATAAACACACAGCTGCACACGAAGACCGGGAGGGGGAGGGACGGGGTGCTGGGGGCCGGTCTGAGGCTCAGAGACCAGCCGCCGGGAGGCCAGGACATGCCGGCTGAGACCCACAGGAGGAGCCGGCTCGTCTGGGGCCGGGGCCGGGAGGGCGCCGGGCTCGTTCACAACGACACCGAGAGGGCATGTGGGGAGCTGTGGCGCCGCCCAGGGTCACCGCTAGCTTGGTGACCTTATTAGGCCCTAGACTTGGCCTCAGATTGGTTACAGATAAAGCAGGAGTGGTAACAGCCTGTGTCCAGCTCGGCCGTGATGGGAGAAGGAGTGGACTGTTTGCAGGGCACCGAGCACAGAGCCCCGCGAAGGGCAACGCGAGGGCATGTGCAGCTCCGGTTGTGCTTTGGCCCGGAGGTCCGCGCAGGGCCGGTGAGCTTGCTCCGCGCCGGGACAGCGGCGCCGGGCCTCCTTGGGAAGCCTAGGTACCCAGAGGGCAGGGGCCACGGGACCGGAACGGCCCAGGGAACAGGCCCCGCCCCGCCCTCCCGGTCCCCCGTGACCCACCGGGGCGTGGAGCTGGCTTTCCTGCACGGAGGGACGGGGACGCACTGAGCGGGCAGGGGCACCCTGTCCTCCCCCGGCCTTCAGGGCGCTGCGCTGAGTCTCCTACGTCCCTTCGGCCCTACGGCCTGAACAGCCCCCATTAGCCCGGGGCGGGGCGCACGTGGGCGATCCAGATGAGGGCCCTCCCCAGCTTGGGGTGTGCGGTGTGGGCTGGCGAGGGGCCCACAGCTGGAAACCTCCGAAGGAAAGGCAAGTTCCTCCCGGGCTCACTGGGCTGGCCTCTCTGAGCCCCACTTGCCATCGAGGGAGCCTGGGGCCGAGCAGCCCGGCCAGAGCTTTCATGGGGTTCCCTTGGTTGGTCTGCAGTCACCCCACGTCAAGAGCCATCCCCTCCATGGCGCAAGCTGGGGGCTTCAAGAAGACACCAGAAGGGTGGGACTGGGGTGCCGTGGGGGAGAGGCAGGTCCTGGGAGACCGCCATCCCCAGCCCCCGTGGGACTCCGGGACTCCCGGGCCCCTCTCGGGGGCTTCCGGACATCCGTGTCCCTCTGGCCGGGGCCCGCCTGCTTCCTGCTGCCCGGCCCTTCGTCGGGCCTAGCGGCGCAGAAAGGACTCTGCCCTGGACCCCGAGAGCACTCAGAAACCTAGTTGCTGGACGAGGGCGTTTTCACGGGGAGGAAACCCTGGCGTTTGTGACGGCGTGGATGAACGAGGAGGACAGCGAAACAAGCCCGGCCCCGAGGACACGCACGGTGTGGTGGCACTTACATGGACAACCTGAGAGAGCCCGAGTCACAGTCCGCGCCGAACGGCGCCTGCCAGGAGGGGCGGGCGCGGGGGACTCGCCGAAGGGCGACCCTGTTTCTGCGGGAGGACTGAGCCCGAGTCAGCAACGCTTCCTGCCCGCTTCGAGGCCGCTGAGCGGGAGGACCCTACGTGTGCTCGCGAAAGCGCACACACGGTGAAGAGGCTCAAGGAGACTCGGGATGCGCCGGGGACGCCTGCGTCCGGCCGGGCGGCGCTGCTCTCGGGGGCGTGCGTCTCTGCGGCCCGCGTCCCGCCGTGCGTGCGCATCGGCTGCGCCGGTGCCGCGTGGGGGGGCGTGTCGTGATGAGGGGTTTTTTAAGACGTGAAGGACAATTTTTTTCCACGGGAGCTTTTTTAAAAGTGTCTACTTTGAAATAATCACACCTCCGTGAAATCTCCCAGCCTCCCTGTGCGAAGCCAGAATCGCGCCGAAGCCCAGCTCCGACGAGCCTGGCGGGACTGGAGGACACACCGACCGCGCCCGGTGGCGGTCACGGCAGCGACTCCCGCGGAAAACATCACAGTGACTTGGGTCGATGTCACCGCGGCTCCCAAAGGTCCCGCACCGTGCCATCCCGTGTCTGGGTCACTGTTCCAACGACACGACTCAGACAGACACAGGACTGCTCAGTGGCTGGCAGGGCTCAGGGCCGGGCGTGGGGAGGGACGCGAGTGGGGCTGGACCAGGGCCACCGGGGCGACGCAGCCCCCCGAGGCAGCGTCCCCACCCTGGGCTTGGCTTTGCCCTGTGGTTCTCCGGGTGTCCCTGGCGGGGGCGCTGGGTGCAGGGCACAGGGATCGGCCACTTCTCACCATGGCGTGTCAGCCTGTCTCAAAATGAAAAGTGTAAGTCCAGAAACGACCTCCAAGTTCAAAAAAAATCAACAGGCCCCAAGAAAACACCCGGTGATGGGCTTTGACACAGCCCACGTGTCACTGCGGCCGATCTCAGCTCGAGGACAGGCCTGTCCCTGTCCCGTCGGGCTCCGGAGGCTGTTTCTGTGGAAGGGACGGTCTCGGCTGGTCTGAGTGGGTGGCGGTTTCGCGCAGGACACCAACGGAACTCAGACGGACACACACATACTTCTTCTGGATCAGCCGGACCAAGTCCGGCGTGCGTGCGTGTGGCAGGGACGCGCCCGTGCGCACGCCCCGTGCGGTTCGGGGAGAGCAGCCCCCGGAGCTCCGTGGTGGCAGCCTGGCCCCTGCGCCCGCAGGGCGGTGGGCTTGGAAGAATGCCAGTTGCCCTGCGTGGCTTCAGGAGCACGCAGCGTGTTTCTCTGAAGCCGATCCTGCCCCTTCCCCACCAGCCTGTCTCGCACCCATGGCGAGGAAGGCGGACTCACCGCTCACAGGGAGGCGACACACGGGCTCCGGCCCTCCCTGCAGCCCCCCTCTCACTGCCCCACTTCTCAGGCAGGGAGACTGAGGCGGGGGTCCAGGGCTCGCTCAAGGCCCAGCCCTGGTTCGAACAGCCCGGCTGTAACGCCCGATCCCGGCAGGGTTTCCTGGTCGGTTGTTGGCCGGCTGGCAGGCTGGCTGCCGGCTACAAGTGTCGGCTCTTACCGCGGATCTGCCCTTGGATTTGGCTTCTTTCCTCACCGGCTCTCCACTGACTGGCTCGGGTCCGTTTTTCCAGAAGCCCTGAAAGCCTGGTCACGCGGCTGGGACAGGTTAGCTCGGACGCGAAGCCCCCGGGACCTCCTGCTCCTGGACACCTCGGCTGTACCCACGGAGACTCGGTCCCACACCCGCCACACCCCGTCGGGCTCAAGAGCCTACGTATGCGGAGCGCTGGGGTCTGAGGCCAGGCCCGGGGCCCCGTGGTGTCCGACGTGTGGCGTCCCCCATGGGCTCTTCAGGGACAGACGAGGGAAGCCCAAGCAAAGTCCCCCCGCCCCGCCCCATCCGAGAACCAAGCCCGGCCCCTTGCCAGGCCCGTCCACCGTGTGGAAGACCCCCGGAAATGGACACTCGGAACGAGAGTCAGAGATGCGGCGAAGGCAGCCATTGAGGGCAGGGGAGAGAGGACGCTCGAATAGGTGTGCGAGTTGGATTCGGTGACCCCCCGGACCCGAATCAGCATGGAGCCCTGCCGGAGGGTAGAAGGGATAGAAACGACGGAAGGGAACACGGCACATTACTCAAACAACCTCAGAAGGAAGTTTCTTCAAAATTCAAGGCTGGGACCTCAAATCACAGAAGACCCCCAAAGTGGACTCTGTCAAAAACGTTCAACCCTACCAGCAGAAAAATACTACAGAAGAAGCTAAGACCCAGAGAAACACTGAGATAAGATATTTCCAACTCGTGACAGAGGTCCTCCAGATCAGTAAGAAGAGGTATGAGAAAAATTACGGGTATGGAGAAATGATTCACTGAAAGGAGAAAAACAAAATGCTTTCAATTCTTTGACGAGATAAAAATCGCACACACAGTGAGGCACAGATAAAGCCCCCAGCCTGCCGTTCCTCTCCTGCCACGTGAATGCGGGCGGCCGCCCCGGGGCGATGCGGGCCGCTGCGGGCGCCAGCAGCCTTGGGCAGGGTCTGGTGCCGAGAGCGGGCGCAGCCGCCGTCCTGTGGCCGTCTGTGCCTGCCGACCAGACGCGGGCAGGCCTGTGACCCCGCTGGAAACAGGGGAAGCGCGTCTCTCCAAGTGACCGCGCTGAAAATGGAGACCAAAAGGTCACCAAAAAGAGGTGCGACTGGGAAATCACCGTGAAAAGCAGTACCAGTTGGGAAAACGGGGGCCCCTGCAGAAGCAGTTGTCTCAGCTGCCCGAGTGGGCACATTTGCAGATCACAGGGGAGGCCCCCAGTGAGGTGTGCGGAGGCTGGGGAAGGCCCAGCGGGGCATCCTTCCCGCCCTTGGGGATCTGGGGGTCTGGGCCGCAGACCCTCAGAGAGGATTTCTGGGGAGGGCAGGACCCCGTGGCGGGGCGGGGGCGACCCTTATCTTTGATTCTATTCGTTTACCTTTGAAATGTGTATCTGGGCTGTGGCAGTGGCTTCTGCCCCCAGCTGATTACAGGTTAACCCAGCCTAATCTCCCAATCTCTGTCCCAGAGACCCCTCAGGCCCACCCCACTCCGTGAAACCTACAGCAAGACTGACGCGGCTTTTTCCCGAGTGCCTTACTTCACGTTGCCCTCGTTTGAGAAGGGCCAGCCCAAAAACAGACCCTGCACAGACAGAGCTGGGCAAACAACGTGGGGGGAAGCAGCCGGGAGCAGCGGGGGGCGGCGCCCAGGGCTAATTTCCTCAGCAGGCTGCTCCCAAAGTGGATGAGGGCTGCCCTGCACGCCGTCTGCGGGGGGCTTGTCCCCACAAAACGGCGTGGTGGTGCTCTGCGGGCGCTAATGAGGAGGAGGTGCCCCAGAGGAGAGGGAGCCTGCGGAGTCAGGCCCCAGCGCAGAGCCCTGGGCCGGCTCCTTTCCCTTCGGAGGCCCGGCACACGCTCAGGGCCCTCGCCGGGCCTTTGCGGCTGCCCTTCTCCATGCCCCTCGTGGGAAGCTGGCTGGTGAACCCCAAGTATGACGTTCCTCAGCCTTCTTACAGTTTCCCTGTCCCACCCCCCAGGCGGCCTGTGTCCCCATCGTCACCAGACGCGGCCACAAGGCCAGAAAGACTAGAGCTGCCGGGAGCCCTGTCCCGGCCCGGGCCACCGGGCAGTGGCCACGAGGAAGTCCAGCGCTCGCCTGTCCGAGAAGCGCCCCTTGGGTGTCCTGCCCCCAGAGACATGGCTCCCCTCTTGGACAGCTCGGAGAGCGGCTCAGCACCCCAGTCCCCCCGCACCACGTCCACAAGGGCAGACTAGATGAACGTGCTCCCTCGCAGGACGCACGTCTCCGCGCACACACGGACACACTTGTTTACAGAAAAGACCCCGGGAAGCTGCAGTGGGGAACTGCCCCGCGGTAACCTTTAGGGAAGGAAACTGGAGAACTAGGGCCTGGGTGGGGACAGCCTGATTCTCCCCGGACCCCTTTTGTGCTCTGCGCGTTCTCGACTGTGCGCCCGCCGAGCCCGCCATGTTATTTTTCAGCATGTTCGCGCGCACACGGGGCGGCGTGCTGCAGGGCGGGCGCGCCCCGCGCCGTGGGGTTGGGGCGGCTGCCGCAGCGTGCTCCGGTTCACGTCACTCCCGGGAGCAGGGGCCGGGCGGTCCAGAGAGTTTTCTAAGCGTGAGAGGTCGAGCGGAGTGAGAGCGGAGCCCCCCACCCATCCGCAGGTCCGCGGTGCTCTTTCGGGAAACGGGGGCACGCTGCGCACGCTGTGTCCTGGCAGAGCGGGCCGAGGAGCTGTTTCTCCAGGGACGCACGCACGTGCGTCACGTTACGTCGGCTGCGTCGCGTTACGTGCGCGTTTTCACGCAACTTTTTCCATTGCGGGTGATCTCTCCGACTCTAACGTGATGGCGCAGTGCGTGTCTCCACTGACCTGCCCGATGCCTTGTATGGTTCAAATGTTTCCCAACGCAAACTCACGTCTCCAGCGCTAGTGTTTCAGCTGTAACTCAGACCCCATCCTACGCCCGCGCTCCTTCTGCCAAAACTCTGCTCGGGGGCGGAGGGAGCTCTCCACCTCTCTGAGACATCGCGCTGCTCAGGGGCTGGGGGCCCCTGAGTTTTCTGGGGAAAGGACACCGTGCTGACCTAGGAGGGGCCCCGCTGCCATGGGAGAGGGGGAGTGGAAGGGAGGATGAGGCTGGAGACCCGCTGGGGACAGGCCCACACCCAACCTCTCGGGGGGCTGTGCCCTGGGCACCCCCGTCCCCCACCTGGGCACGACGGGGCAGCCTGGACAGGCCGCTGGCTGAGAAACGGGGAGGGAAGCAGCGGCCGCGCCCGCCGCTGTGAGAGGAAGCGGAGAGAAGCCACGCCGGGCGGCCCCAGAGGCGAGGCCTGGAAAAACTCTGCAGCTGGGGCGGACACAAAGGACTGTTCAGACCCTGCGGCCAAGGTGCCCAGCGAGGTTTTTTTTTAGTTTTTTTGAACAGCCATTAGGGTGACAAGCCTTTCCAAAGGCCAGCAGCTGGCGAGGGTTTCCAGGAAGCTGGTCTGGCACCAGGCTGGGGTTGGAGCAACTTGTAACGAGTTAGCTTCAGAAGGAAGAATCATCAGGAAGAGTTTAAGGTTCAACAAACTTTTTGAATTATTTTGCAAAAAATTCTGGCTTTCAAATTCAAAGGCGTGTTCGGCCGTGACTGCTTTAAGCCCAAGCCTCTTTCCAAGGCCACGCAGCCCCGCACGTTTCTGACTCATTTGTCCGAGGGCCGTCCGGTGCCGGGGAAACACGGCAGCGCCTCACGGGTCTCACCGGAGCCCTCCGCCCACGCCCCGCCTGGCCAGCCCCCGCGGCCGCGCGCACGTGTGTGCACACAGGCGCGCACGCGCGCACACCTTCCCCAGGCAGGAAGCCGCTCTGTGCCAAGAGCGAATGGAATTCAGATCTCCAGAAGGTGTCCTTGGCCTCCAGCTCGACAGCCGCACGGGGAAGAAAGGTCCTAGTGTGTGTGCCGGGGGCCGAGAGAGAGGGGCCTCCGTCTCCGCGCCCGTCTCTCTGGGCCCCAAGAGAAACCCACAACGAGCCGCGCTCCCCTCAGCCGCGCCCGCCTCAGCACATTCCTTCCCTTCCTGAGCCCACGCTGGGTGGCCCCGCGGACCAGCTTCCACGCCCCCCTCCCCGGCGGTGGGGAGACCTAGGCCGGGCCCTCACCGGGCTGCCGCCTAGCGCGGCCGAGGAGCCGTGCCTCTGGCCCGGAGCTGCCGGAACCGCCCTCCTGCCCAGGCCCCCCGAGTGGGGCCTCCTCTCACCCAGGGAGACGCAGAGCCTTCTGCTCCCTGCTGAGCAGGCCCCGGGCCTGAGCCCACGGCAGGAAGGCCCCCTTCTCGTCTGCCCTGGGCTCTCCTCGCTGCTGCGGATCCCGTGCACCCCCCCCCTCTTGGGTCCCCACACACTAGCAGGAAGGACTGCCTCCCCACCCCCACCCAGCCCGAAGGTCCTGCGTTGCCGTGGGTTAAACATTCATAGGCCTGGTCAGCGAGACAAGTCCCTGACCAGCCACGCATGGTGGACAGGCTGGTCACGCTTAGCTTCCCTGTGGACCTGGTCGTTGGGAGGCTGCACCTAGGAAGGAGCCTTGGCTCTGCCCCGTGGGCAACACCGGCCAGTCCCAGCCTTCTGTGAGTGAGAGGAGCGACCAGTGGGCGCTTGGGCCCAGTAAGGGGCGTCCTCACAGGACCCCCATCACAAGGTGCCACTTCACACCAGTTAACGTGGATCAGGCGCCAGTCTGAACCAGGCTGACGGCCGGATGCCTGACCCGAGACACGCACATCCCAGGGTCTACGAGCGCACACGGAGGCTTGGCGAGGTGCGGTGACCAGCGCAGCATCCCACAGGCTGGAGGAAGCACCCAGGCTGGCCAGCGTCCCCTGGCAGACAGTGTCCCGGGCTCGGTGAACTCGTAACAGCAGCTGACAAGGAATGGCCCTCAGACGAGGTGTGGGTGACCATGGCACTAGAGACGCAGATGCAGGAGGAGAAGCGAAAGGGGGCTGACAGGTGCGGGAGGCCTTGGGCCGAGGGTCCGCAGACAGAGTCCTAAGGATGTGGGGATGGAGTCGGCCGCGCAGAGAGCGCCGAGCCTGCTGCGAAGTGGGAGAACTGCCCGGAGCCTGCGTGACCAGCGTCAGGACCAAGCACCGAAGTACAGCGACAACGATGCAGGACCCTGGCAAGAAAGACAGAAGCACCGGAGCCTGGCCAGCTGAGCCTCTTTCAGTCCCGGAAGGGCCTCACGCTGACCAGGGCTGGTTACGCCGGGCCGTGGTGGCCAGCCGACAGCCCTGTGGTAAAGGGTGCCGAGCCACACTGGACATCCAGGTGTGGAGAGCACACCTTGACCTTGGCCTCCTGTGGGGCGCAGCGAGGGGGACGGCAGACCCACGTGTGACAGGCGAGCTGACAGCTGCGGTGGCAAGCAGTGTCTTTATGAGCTCGGAGCAGCCCACGCTGCTTAAACAGGGCGCAGGCGGCACGGTCCCGCGAGGAAATGTCTGACCGGGAGACGTTGGGTCAGCGGGATCCCGTGGAAAGCAAGACCTGCTTGGGGGAGCGCTGCCTGGAGGGAGGGGAGGGCTGGTGGTCTGGGATACGTGTGGGTGCGCTTCTGGCCCACGGCGCGGGCCTTTAGAAGGAACTGCAGACGAGCAGGAAGAGACGACCCAGGGTAAACCAGGCGGCAGGCGTGGCAGCGTGCGAGGGACGCGGCCGGGCCAAACGACCACGTGGGACGGGGCCCGGCTGCACTAGCTGTCGGGTCACCGCACATCAAAGCTGCGATCGGCTGCCTCCGGACACCCACCAACGTGGCTAGAAAGGAAACTTCGGGAAAAGCCGGGTGCCGGTGAGGATGGACGGGGAGCAGCTGGAGGCCCGGCACTGCCCCGGGAGACGGCCCGGCACCGTCGGCCGGTCGTAACACTGCCCACGCGACACCCCGGCGGCTCCGCACTCGGGTTCCTGCTCACTGGAAACGCAGCCCGAGCGTCCTCCAAGAGCCTGCACGGGAGATTCTTAGCACAAACGGTGATAACCCCACAGTGGGGACACGCCCCAGCGGTCAGCCGCAGTGGAGGGGACAGACCAGTGTGGCCACTCGCACGGCGCCGTGCCAGCCGGCCAGGATGGGGGGAAGCTGCGTCCTGCTGCTGGGAGCCCGACAGGGGTCCCGCCCTGCGGCAGGGACGGGACGCGGGAGGCTCTGCCGCCTCACCTGGGTGCTCATCCACCTGCGTGCCGTTCTCCACCCGCCGAGGCGGGAACAGCGTCCCGAGGAACCCAAGGCCCGCCGCCCCCTGACAGCTGTCCCCGGGCTCCGTCTCCCAGGTGCCAGACAAGCGCACGGGGACCCCCAGCCTCCAGAAGCGTCCGCATGGCCACAGCGTGATGTATGTGGTCGCTGCATCCTCCCGCTATCCCTAGGGTTGTATGGGTGCCTCTCCTGCACCCCCAGCACCGCCCGCCCTGGTCCGGGCAGCCTGGCCAAAGGCCTGCACGAGGCGGGGGGCTGAGCCCAGGTCCAGAGCTCCTGGGCTGGGCCGTGGGGATGGGGCCGAGGATGGGAGGGGCCCCCGCTCCCCTGCGGGCCTACTATCTGGATGGCAACCCGCTCTCCAGGACGGCGGCGCCAGGCCGCTGTGGCATCCTCCTCACGTGCTCAGAGGGACAGAGTGACGCTCCTAGGGGCTGGGGGCCACCCGCAGCTGGGCCGGTGCCGGCTGGGAGCCAGCTCGAGGGCACCCCATCCCCAGTCCCGTCTCTTTCCCACCGAGCCATTCTGCCTCGCTTTTAATTCAATTAGAACAGTAATCCCTTCCCGCCCCCCGCCCCCCGCGCATCTCAGACTCGGGTCTGAGCCCGGCCAGGGCTGTGAGGCTCCGACAGGGAGCCTGTGACTCACGCAGCTCCACGCAGCCTCCCACGGGGCTGCCTTGGCACCTCGAGCAGACAGAGGTGGTCCGAGGAACACAGGACACCAGTTTGGAAAAAGACAAGCTGGTCTCGTCTGTTCCTGGCGAGCCCCCTCCCCACCCCCCTGGACGCTGGCCCCAGAACAGCCTCTCCATACTTTCCCACCCCGCCCAGCGGCAGGCAGCAAAGCGGGGAGCCCGCAGAGGGGCAGTGTTTGTGCCTCAGAGGGACCCCCGTGTCACTGAACTGTCCCAGGCAGGCCAGTCCCATCTAGAGGGCGAGGCCCTGGGGCCGCAGAGTGCCGCGCAGGCCCGGGCCGGCGACGTCTGCCCCCGTTTCCAGGCGGCACGGGCGGGCTGGCCCCGGCCTCGCTGACAAACGCAGAATTCAGGAGACATTAGCAGCGATGTGGCCGGAAGCCAGGCCACAGCGGCCTCGTTGGAAAGGAGAAACTTGGACGCTCTGGCGTGGGATTCTGCAGGGTCCAGGAGAAAGCTGGAGACGTGGAAGCTCTAACCGACACAGGCGGGGCCGGCTGTGCTCGGGGGTCTACACGCTGTCCTGTTGCAGGAGGCCCTCGGGCACGTGCTCGCTGGCGGTGCCCACGGTCACCCGGCCCTCCGAGGGCCCCTGCGGTGCACAGCGGGCAGCCACACACTCTCCCCCGCAGAGCCGGGCAGGCTGGCTAGGGAGCACCAGCCGAGCTGGGGGAGCCCAGGGACCGAGTCTCCTGGAGGGACCCCTCAGGGACACCACGGGCTACGGCACCCACGGTGGGCCGGGCCTCTGGCACCGTCCACCTCGGGGAACTGCGTGCACTTGATGGGGTGCATGCGGGCGCCACGCCAGGCCTGGACAACTGGGCGGCTGTGGGGGGTGGGCTGCACACAGGGGCCACCGGCTCCAGGCTGCTGGGAGAAGGGTGCCTGGGCCACACCCACACACGGCCCCTGACCTCAGAGCCGCGGGTGCCCGAGCCGAGCTCAGTGCTGACCCCGCTGCCCCGGGCCCTGCCTGCCAACTCCACGGCACGAAGGCCTCACTTCCCTCTCGTCCTGGCTGGCCTGGGGTCGGGAGCAGCCCTTCTGAGCGGCTCCTGGCTGGGGCTTCAAGGTGCCAGGGTGGGACAGGCCGAGCTGAGGGTCCCCAGACTCGTGCTGACAGCTCAGGGCGCTGGTGGCCTGGAGAGCTTGGGGAGGACGTGCTGCCTGAGCCGCTGAGGCGAGGGTGACAAGGTGGTGACGAGGGCGTTTCAGACAGGGCGCCCCGGGTGAGGTGTGGGGACACACTTGGGGTGGCTGTCCCCTCACTGCCCTGCGCGCAACGCTTGAGGTGGGCAGGAGGCCACGTGCGGGGAGGAGCCTGGGCACAGGGCTCCCTCCCGTGCAGTAGGCAGAGGCGCCCCTGTCCCCACACTGCGCCCGCCTGCCCTGTCCCTGCCCCATGGCGGCCCCGCGGCCAGGCCGAGAGCGGGGGAGGATCTGCTGGAAAGGTGTGCAGAGCTCGCGCACGGCACACGGTGGTCACAGCCACTCTGCCCCCTCGTCCCGCGGAGCCCCAGCTCCCACGGGCCGGCGGCCCCCAGTCTGCACCGGGCTTGGTCGCTGCTCTCTGGGCCCCCACCCCTCGCTGCGCTGAAGGCCAGCAGGCCCTGGAAAGGGGAGCTTCTCCCAGCCCCAGGGACCTTCCTGTAATCACGGCCGCGGTGACCTCACCTCCCTGGGGCCCTTCGGGTGGGGAGAGCTCGAGATGGAAACAAAATGTGTCTTTCTTTATGCTTTCAATTTGAATTCTGGAACTAGCCCAACGTGGTGATACATTTAACATCAGTAACGTGCTGAAGAAAAATAGATCTGTTTCTCAGTAACCCTCTCCCGTCCACTCTGCCCCTGCGCACCCCTGTCCCTCGCATGCGGGATACATGTGTCCCTCCCCAGGGTGGGGGGCACGGGGCTGGGTTGTCTGTGGGACCTGACCGTCCCTGGCGGCTGGGGCCGGGTCTCATGAGGGGTGAGACCCCCCCAGGCTGGCTGTGCGGGAGGGGAAGGGACTCGGCACCAGTGTGGGCTCCAAGGCCTGGCCCCTGCTCCCCGCCCTGTGGTGCCAACCTGAAGTAACACTGTGTCCGCCACCTGGGCGTGGTGGGCAGCCCTGGGGGCACGGAGGATCTGAGGCCCCCACACCTTCCGTGGTCGAGGGAGCCCCGACTCCCAGGGACACGGCACACAGCCCCTGCCCTGACAGCCTTGGCTTGGCCTTGACCGGACTGTGCAGTGCCTCTCGGTGGCCACCCCACACACACCTCAGTACCCCCCAGCTCACTGCCGCTACTGTAGCCCCCGACCCTGAGTGCCACACCCGTGCGCCGTCCCGCCTCCCGAGCCAGCGCCTCCCCTGCTGCTCCAGAACCGGCCTGCGCTACATCAGCTTTCGAGGGTTGTCGGGGGCGGGCGGGGGTCTGGGTCTGGGTCAGGGCAGGGCGGGCGTCCCCCCATGGGCCACCCCGCAGGACTCGGGCTGCAGAAGCCCACGGCAGGCAGAGCGCTCGCTCCGGCCGGTTGTCGACGGCCTCTGTCTGGGGGAGGGCCAGGAGGTTGCCGAGGGCCGGACAGTGCGGCTCTGCTGGCTGAGATGTCCCCGGGTTCCCCGGGCAGGTGGCGGTGCTGGTGCCGACAGGCCGCTCTCGCCTCCGGGGGTGCCTGCGGGCCACCTCCGTCCCCAGTCTGTCACCACCCGCACCCCGGGCCTCCCTGGGTGGCCTGGGCCAGGCCGGACAGACTGGAGTGGGGCAGCGGCGACAGCCCCATCTTCCCAGGCAGTGGCCCCGGCACACACCACCAGGAGCCGGAGAGCAGAAGACAGTCACTGTGACAGGACACCCCAGGGCGTCCCCGCAGCTCCTGGTCCCGACAGGCGCTTGGCCAGCCGTCCGAGCGGGCTCTCTGCCGTGCTGCGCACACCTCTGGCCACAGAGCGCCGACCCTCCCCGCTGTGAGGTCTCCCGTGCCCCAGTCTCGGTGCTGTCTCCAGGCACTAGCCTGCACCCGCGCGGCCGGCTGAGCTCGCACGACGGCCACCCCTCTGCTCCCACCAGTTACCCACCCAGCACCCAGTTACCGAGCTGGGCACGCGCCCGGAGGGCAGAGCCCCATTCCCAGGTCGGGCCCAGAAGCCCGTTTCAGTGCCGGGGCGCCCTGCCTCCCGGCTCCCTGGCTGGCATCCCCCAGCCTGCCGGCACGTGCTCCACACGGCCTCCCGGGGGCACCGGGGCCTGGGACGTGGCTGGTGGGTCCCGCGGGTCAGCACCCCCATTCTCCCCACAGACACCGAGACCCCTTCGGGCCACCCGACTGGTACGCGCTGGCCCCAGCGGCCGAGACAGCATGGCCGCAGGCCTCGGGCTTCACCCTGCCAGGCGCCCCCAAGTCAGGGCGATCTTGGGCCACAGAGGGCAGGTGGCGGTGCCAGCAAGTGACTGGGAAGGGCTGAGCGTGCACAGAGGGCTTCCCCGGGGAGCCGCGGGTGGGCGGGGCTGGAGTGGGCCTCGCTGTCACAGCAGTGATGGCGGAGGACGGGCTGCACCCCAGGCCAGCTGTATCGTGGGACAGGCCAACTGGGAGATGCAGAAAATGGGCCATTTCCTGCACCTGAAGGAGCCCGGAGGACTGCCGGCAGCTGGCTGGCTCACCCGGCCCCTGCACGGGGCTTGGCCAGCGCTGCACGGGGGAAGTGCTCAAACACAAAGCCGTCTCTTTTGGGGAGCAGAGGGGGCGGTGAGCGGGGAGCACACGATCTTCTCAGACGCTCAACGTAGGCAAAGAGTGGGAGACGGTCAGGCTGGTTTCCGGGAGTCAGAGCGGGGGATCGTGTTCTCGGCGTGGCGGGAAATGCCCCTGCTCTCCTCCCACCTGGTGCCCGCCCGGACGCCGGGGCCGGCCCCAGGGTGCTAGGGACAGGCGGCCAGCGGCGGCACTGGACGCGTAGGCCCGAGCCCTGGCGCAGCACCGAGGCAGCGACACGGAGCCCCACGCCCTGCGCCCCCTCCCCAGGCTGCCCCCGGCGGGCAGCGGCACTCAC
Source organism: Trachops cirrhosus (assembly GCA_028533065.1). Classification (NCBI taxonomy): domain Eukaryota; kingdom Metazoa; phylum Chordata; class Mammalia; order Chiroptera; family Phyllostomidae; genus Trachops; species Trachops cirrhosus. The sequence goes on along the minus strand of CM052543.1, from coordinate 1,172,511 downwards.
TGTGACACGTGGGTGATCGGGGCCAGCAGCGTCTCCCCCTCGAGGTCCAGGTCCTCGGCAAAGCTGTTGGTCCTCACGAAGCGCACGGGGCTCACGTCCAGCAGCGCGGGGCTCCTCCTCGCTGCGGGAGAGGGCGTGGGGGTGCGTCAGGCCTCGGCGGACGGGGACGGCCACAGGGGCCCGGGGCCCCAGCCCGCCCCCCTCGTGCGGGACAGACCGTCACCCCCAGCCTTCCCACGAGTGGACGAGAGAGACACGGTGCGGGGCGGGGACTGTGCCCGAGCCTCAGCTCCGAGGATGGGGAGGGTGTCGGGGTGGCCCCCACATGCCTGAGGCTTCCCGGGCCCGACGGGCAGGTAAGGGCCAGCGAAGGCCCTCAGGTGTGGGCGGGGCCTCTTGACCTCCTCTTTGGGTCAAGAACGAAACCCAGACAAGCGCAGTCCAGTGGGAGATGCTGCTCCCGCACCCCCCCGCCACTCTCATTCTCATGCTGGCCGTGGGCTGGTGGCGCGTCACTGAACACCCAGGATAGTGGGACTCTTGCCCACCGGGATTGGAACGCCCAGGAGGGAGGGCCAGCCGCAGAGTCCCTGTCCGCTCTCAGGCCAAGACGCCATGTCTACCACCCACACCCCAAGGAAGGCACCGGGACCCCCCGAGCAAGCGGCGTTCAGGCTCCTGGGCCGGCCCCCAGCGACCCTACCTGGGGCTCAGCGCTGGCAGAGAACACCTCTCGGGCCCCGGATGTTCTGTATGGACTCACTGGGTTTTTTAGTGTTTTCGTTGAGAAAGCACGAAGTCTGCCTGGTAAAAAGTCGGCAGGTTTGAGAGGGTCCCCCTCCTCCGAGGCCACCAGCACTAACCGCCGACCGCTCGGAGCCCGGGCCTGGCTCATCGGGGCAGCCGGCGCCAGGCAGGACTGGCCTCTGTGCACGTGGCGGCTCTGTCCCTGTCTTCCTGCGGCACGGCCACCTCGCTGTTCTGTGGGGATCTCCGAGTCTTGCTTTATAGCGGTCCCTGGGTTAGCTCTGCCACCGGGAACTCCAGTGCCCCACGTTCGATGGACTTGGGACTCCATCAGCGTGAAGCCGCCACTGTGAGACACCAGCATGCTGCCCGGGGTTCGGGAAGCCTGCTGGGGACAGGGGACTCTGGGTCACTCGAGTGTCTGTCGCTGGGTTGTTTTCTCTAGAAGTTGTAGCAATTCGGATCCCCCGCCGTGTGCGGCGGTGCCGTGTGTCCGTC
>CM052543.1:1127552-1170766 GCA_028533065.1 Trachops cirrhosus | reverse complement strand
TCCGACAGACAGCTGAGCGCTAACTGAAGCCGTCTCACGGAATAAAACATGAACTTCTCAGCCAACTCGGTGTACACGTGTTGGAAATACTGGCTTTCCATCACGTGAGGCACTGGTATCTCCCCCAGTATACTTGTGGTGGTTTAGCCTTAATTATGGTGGCTTTTAGTCATAGAAAACGTTTTATGTTTTTAAAACGGTGCACCTTTTGCCTTTTGAAATACGTTTTCCCACCCCAAAGTAATGCAACTGTCTCCAAATCTATTTGTAACTTGAACGTGTAAATGTGCGTAAATTTTACTCTTAACGTTTACACCTAACACTTGGAAGATCAATAATCAGAAAATGGAAACGTGAAAGGCATCCCATCCATCCTCCTGAAAAACCACAGTGAAACGCACCCTGAGGCGTGTCTGGGAGGAAACCTAGGCGGACATCTCTGCACCTTGGCCTTGGTGACGACCGGTTTTGAGCTGTGACAGGAGAAGCTGGATCCGGGAGGCCGGGGAACAGTGACAAACTGGAATTTACCCGAAATAAACCACGGGCTTGGAGACAGTGTTTCCATGCCCCCCACCTGGTCGAGGACTTGCGTCCAGGACATCCAAAGGCTCTCGCAGCTCGACAAGCGGGCGGACGCCCCGCATACGCAGTGGATTACAAATGCGTGCGCGTGCACGCAGCCTTTGTTGAGCCCGCGCCGGCAGCTGCTAGGGAAATGCAGGCTACACGCGCGGCGAGCCGCCCCGACGCCCTCAGCAGCACGGCCGCCCTGCATATGGGGGGGGGGGGACCCGGAGCCTGACCTCTCGCCTCCCGGAAGGAAAAGACAACACTGAGGCCCGATAACAGCAAGCGCTCGGGAGGACGCGGCGCGGCTGCAGCCCCCGGCCCGCTGGGGAGCCCACTGGTCAAGGACTTGTGTCCAGGACATCTAAAGGCTCTCGCAGCTCGACAACTGGGCGGACGCCCCGCTTTACGCAGTGGATTACAAACACGCGCGCGGCCTTTGTTTAGCCAGCGGCGGCAGCCGCTAGGGAAATGTAGGCTACACGCGCGGTGAGCCGCCCCGACGCCCTCAGCAGCACGGCCGCCCTGCATATCGGGGGGGGAAACCCGGAGCCTGACCTCTCGTTTCCCGGAAGGAAAAGACAACACCGAGGCCCGATAACGGCAAGCGCTCGGGAGGACATGGCGCGGCTGCAGCCCCCGGCCCTCTGGGGAGCCTGTGGCGGGCCTTTCGAGGTCGGCGTGCGCATGCGCTGCACGTGCCGCACGCGCCGCATGCGCCGCACGCACCGGCGGCCCCTCTCGCACGTTTGCCCCGCGGAGCCAGGTCTGCGCACACGGAAACCTTGTTACGCACACGTGTACGGAGCAGCTTCGCTCGCAGTTGCCAGGGCCTGGGGACGACTGCGGTGCGCTTCGGGGGTGAGCAGCGGCACCTGCGTCCCACGGCCCCCACTCGGCGGGCAGAACGGACGGATGAGTGACCGTGCAGCCATGGAGGGGTCTGGCACGCGTTTCCCTCTGCGGTGAAAGAAGCCAGATGCAGGAGCCTACGTGTTGTGACTCCACTTGTGTGACATTCAGGAAAAGGAGAAGCCAGAGGGGCGGGAAACCGGCCGGCGGCGGCTGGTGTTTGGGGGGGGGGGGGTGCTTGCCCTCAGAAGGGTCGCGCGAGGGAAGTTTTAGGGCTGTGGGCCTTCTCTGCACGGCGCTGTGGTGGTGGGTTCGTGACATTTGTCAGAACACAAGAACCGTACCTTTCCAAGAGCGGATTTGACTGCGTGCAACCTAAAAAGAAGCCCCCCGGCCTGTGGGGGGGGTCCCGGGCTGGAGAGCGAATGGCGGCAGGTGGATTCTGTGTTTCTGACGAGTCTCTGACGTGGCAGCAGCAGGAAAGCGGGGAAGGAGCCGGCCCACGAGGCCCTGGGAACCGTCTCCGCACCGCGCACAGTACAGCTGAGGGCGAGACAGGCACCACCGGATGGGCAGGGGCCTCCGTGCGCACTGGGACCGCACGCTGAGCACACGGCCGGCAAGGCCGCCCGGTTCCGCACCGTCAGAGAAAACCGGGACGAATGGCGGGGGCGTGTGTGCAGACCAGCCCGCGGGTCGGAAACATCAGCATGAACTCACACGTAGCCTGGCGCAGACACGGACGTGTGTGTGCCCGGGTTGCACACGTGTGCTTCCTAGCTCGGTCTGCTGAGGGGCCCCAGAGATGCCGACAGCCCCGGAGCAACAAGCACACCCGGGGCCTGGATTCAGGCTTCTGACCCCCACTCAGCCTCCAGGGGAAGGACCAAATGGCGGTTCCTGGGCCCTGGGCAGGGACCCTGCGAGGCGGGCCCGAAGGGCTGTCCAGCGGCAGGAAGAAAAAGGTCAGGATAGACGGAAAGGGCGAAGGCATGTCCCAGGGACTCTGGAATTAGCCCAAGTGGCCTGTAAACTCAAGACCTAATTTGGGCAAAATAAATAGTATTACAGCTCAAAAAAATCACCCCGAGTCCACACTGATGTCGATTAAAACATGGCTGGAGGAGGGAGACAACTTCTGTACTGAAGGGTTCTGAGTAAAGGATGTGAGAGAACAGGAAACAGGAGAACCACCTCGGACCGCCCCTCGGTCATGGCGGCCACGGGGACCGCAGCTGGACGCCGGCATTCGCAGGCCGGACTCGACGGGCAGCTTCAAAGCGCGTCCCTTTGAGTACACACTCGCTGTGGCGGTGGCTCTGAGGTCTGGTCCCCCCAGTCCTCTGACGCCCCCTCCCACTGCAGGCGGAGCCCGGCCCCAGCCCTGGAGGGTGGGCAGCACGCGGGACTCAGTGTCATGACCGGACCGTGCGCATGGGCCTCGCCGACACCACTCTGAGCGCATCAAGGCTGCCGCCGCCAGTGACACGCCGTGTTGACGTCACCTGCCCTGAGGGGACTCATGAGACAGGCAGCTCAGGTCTGGGGCATTCTTTCTCCAAACCTTCCTGCCAGACCCCCACGAGGAAACCACGCAGCCACGCCGAGGGACCCGGCACCTGCCTGGGGGGCGCCCAGAGTGTCCAGGTCACGAAGACCAAGGCAGGCCCGAGCTGCTGCCGCAGGCCCGAGGACGCCAAGTGGGCCGAGACTCGCACGCAGCGAGGCTGCCGGGCCGTGAGAGGGCCGTGCGCGGGGATGCGGGGGACGCGGGGTACAGCGGAGCGAACCGCGCCGTCACGGGGTGTCCCTGTGTGCGGTTCTCCGCGCCTCCCCCTGGACGGCAGCCACGTGCGAAGCGACCGTCAGGGGAAGCCGGCGAGGGAGATGGGGACAGGTGGCGCTATTTTTGCCTCCCGTGTAACCGGGAGCACCTTCCGAGTCCGAGGCCCCCCAAGAACTCTGAGGAGAAGTGGCGGGACCTTCGGAGACGGTGAAAGGGACACGGACGGGGAGAATGCGCTCTGTCCCCCTCCCGGCAGACCCCAGGGCGAGAAGGGTCCTCCCGACCCAGTGGAAACCCCAGGGTCCGAGCCGGGGCCTCGGCCTGCCGGCCCTGATCCAGCCTGGAAGTGCGGAAGGACGAGCCGGCCCTGCGCCCCGACAGCGCTGCGGCGGGAAGCGGGCTCTGCGGACACCGGGGACACTGAGGCTTCGGCGCTCGGGACGGGTGGAGCTGGTGAAGGACAGGCCGGGGGCGGGCACGGGGGACAGGGCTGAATGTCAGAACCAGCCCCACTCCCGCAGCCTGTGCGTGGCAGGCAGAGACGGTCAGGGACAGCTGGCCGCCCACGTGAGGACACGTCCAATGACCCCGTCCCTCGCTCCACGCACCCCTCGTCACTGGTGTCCCAGGAACCAGTGAAAACTAGTGAAAGGCAGAGCGACGAAGCTGTCAGGACTGAACCCGGAGGAAGGTCTCCAGGACCTCGGGGTCCGGGAGGGTTCGTGGAAGCGTACGAAGCAGTGAAGGGAGAGACGGACGGGCCGGGCTGCGCGGAAACAGAACTACACGTCCGTGACGCCCCGAAGGGCGAACACACAACCGCCGAAAAGTAGTTAGTGCCCACAAAACACAAAGAATTCAGCCGGAGAAGGAGAAACGCCAGCAGTGAAAAGCGGGCAACGGGCGGGCACGTCCCTGAGGGGGCCCCACTGGCCGGCGCACGTGCGGAGAGGTGTCCGGGCCGGACCCGCCACCGGAGCCGTAAATAGATGCAGGGAGCTCAGGCCGCGGGGGCGAGGGCGGCCTTCCAGCAGGAAACCGTGCAGACGTGACTTGGTCACGCCCGAAGTGGGGCTCCGAGGGGGGCCTCTGCCCCTGACGCCCTCGGAGAGCGGCGGGCAGGGGACGGGAGGCCTGCAGAGGGGGCGCCCTCGGGGCCGAGATTCAAGTGCCCTGGGTTATGTTATGCGGTTGTCAAGCGGCAGAGCCCAAACTTTGTCCAGGATTCAAATGTTCTCTTGAGAGAAAAAAAAAAGACAGGGAAAAGAGCACAAATACATATTTTTACGTCTGCATCACCCGTGCACAGCAGGAAGGAACGGCCGAGGGGCGGCTGGGACGTGAGGCTGTGTTCCAAACATCCGAGGTGACAAGTGCCATCCCAAGCCTGAGGGCTGGGGTGGGCCACCCGTCCCCCAGAGAGGCCCAGCCCGGCGCACGTCAGCGGGCTGCGGGCGCGGCCCGCACCTGCCAGACAGGAATGCGCACTGTTCAGTGCCACGCTGGGAACAGCCCTCGGGGCCCCGTGGCGGGGGGCGAAGGGTAGGGTGTCACCGGACCGGCGGGGGAGGCGCCGCCCTGCGCGGCTCCGGTGCGGGGTCTGCCTCTGCCCCTGCTGGCTGGCAGGCGGGGACAGGGACAGGGACGCAGACCCCTTCGCTGGTCCCTGCCTGTGGTTAGCGCCCGGCCGGGAGCCTTTGCAAAGGTGCCAGGGATACCCAGGTGGGGGTACGGTTCCGGCCCTGGGTAGACTCACTGGCAGGTTGCCCCCTTCCGGCGAGGGCTGGGGGGCCACTGCTGTGTCACAAGAGGCTCACAATGTCACCCCCACCACACTTTGAAGGGGCCTTGGGTTGCTGTTTCACGGAGACGGGGAAGGGTGCCCTGGCCCAGAGCTGCAGAGCAGGCCGGGCCCACCACCCAGGCCCTGGGGAGGGGCCGGAGCCAAGGCCTGGGAACCCGCCAGAGGCCCGACCCGCAGAAAAGCAGAGCCTTGCGGGCTGGTGACAGCGAAGTCCCCCTCTCAGGAGACGGTCCCACGTCTCGGTGCTTGAAATTTCCTGGCTGCCTCTGCCTCGTCAGAGCCGGAATCCAGGCCTCCGTTTTTAGGGCAGGACAAAACAGTCGTGTTTTCTAGGAAAAGGGGAGGTCAGGGGTGGCGAGCGCGGCCTCTGGCGCGGCGACTCCCACAGCTGGGGACGCGGGCTGCCAAGTCTCACCCACTCTCCCGAGAGCTGAGGCCGCACAGCCCGGCCGCCTCCTTCCCGGCCAGCGGCCCTGCTCGAGAGAGGCATTTTCATGTTCTTAAAAAACAAACAAAGGGGGGCACAGAAAAAAGCCTGGAAGGAAGCGGGCGAACACGCCCCGTGTTCTCCGTGTGCAGGCACGGCAGCCCGGTCTCCTCTCCTGCCCTCGCCTGTCCGTGTTTCCACCTTGGCCGGCTCTTTCCTGCGTCAGGGGACAGTGGTACGTGGAAGTGTCCCCAGCTGGGTTTTGCAGAGCCCGGCCTGGAGCTAGCAGGGTGCACCCCAGTCCCCGCAGTCTCCCCCACACCCCATCTGCTCCGTCTGGGGCTGCCCGCGTGGCCGAGCGGAGCCCTGTCTGGCCGTAAACGTCGCCGAGCTGCCCCTCCCCACGGCACCTGGCCCTGCTCCCCTTCCCCTGGCCCTGCGTTCAGCCCCTGCTCCTCCAGCCCCTCCCTCACGGCGAGGCCAGTTTGTCCCCAACCCTGGGTCACCCCGGGCTCCCTGGACACCCAGGAAGAGAATGCCCATGTCCCCCTGCTGCCTCATTTGTGACCCACAGCGCGTGTCCCGGGAGCCCTGTGGGTGGCAGCTGTGGCTCCCACTGTGGATTCAGCCAGCGGAGGTCCACGGGCGGAGTCGGAGCCAGGTGGGGGCAGACAGACGGCACTGGGACCAGCCCCACCCGCTGCCCCGCATCTGGGCCTGTCCTGTGCCTTCACCTGGCCCTCCCCCGCTCGTGGCTGCCTAAGGTCCCGCCTAAGCCCCCAGGTTTAAGCCGAGTAGCCCAGGGAGCCCCCCGAGTGCCCCAGAGACAGTTCCTCCCTAGACAGGCAGGGGCTTCTGTGGGCGCGGCCTCCAGGGCCACACTGGTTCCTCAGCATGGGGACCCCACCTCCCCGTGTCCTTCCAGGGCTGGGCGCAGGCGCATACCCTGAGCCTGGTCACCCCACAGGGATGAGCAGAAGCTGCCCCTGTCCTTCCCAAGTCTAAGCCCCCCCCCCCAAATCCACCCTGTCATGGCGGATTTGCCAAAGCCCAGCAGATTTTGCACCGTGAATGGGAACCCCCTCCCCAGGGCATCCGGACAGCTGCGGCCAGGCCCCGCGTGACATCGCTGAGCCCCGGCCCTGGCCTGTGCCAGCTGCCCAGGCCTGGCCCAAGACCCCGAGCCACCTGTGTCTGCGCTCACAGGCGAGGAGCGAGGAGCAAGGAGCGCGGGCAGAGAGTATGAGGGCCGTTCCCACAGCAGCTGCCAGGAACCAGGCCGAGGCATGGCGTGGAAATGTATATGCGCAGCTGGCACGCAGTTCCGCTCGGGAAAATACCTTGCTTGAGTGGACACCTGTTGTTTTTGCTTGTCCAGCAGCCAGGCCTGGCTTCTGGGAAAAGCTTCTCGAACCTTCCTTAGGGGGCTGCTCTTTACTGTCAGGCGGCAGGACCCAGAAGCAGGCCCCAGGCCCCGGACTGCACAGGAAATGTTGGGGAGAGGGGCAGCCTCTTCCTGCTCGGGTTGCCGGGCTGGCGGCCACCGTGCCCCCTCGGACAGTGGCTGCCTGAGGACACAAGTCACCCCAGGGGCCCGTTGGGAGAGGGAGATGAGAAGGGAAGCAGGAGGGGACGAGGCTGTGTGGGGGGAGCGGGGGGAGAGCGCAAGCAAGCGAGGTCATCCCAGCCCCGGGGTCCAGCTGTGGCTGGAACAGCTGGGTCCAGATGTGTGAGCCAAAACCCATCCCTTTTGTGCTGTGCTGGTTTGAGTTGGGCCCCATCATTTGTCACTGAGAGCCTTCAGGAATGTGTGTGACAGGCTTGGGGGTGCGGCCTGAGCCCGAGGAGCTGGGGCCGGGAGCTGAGCTTACAGAGCTGAGCTCCTCGCACGTCCTGGCCAAGCTTGGAGGGCACAGGGCAGAGCACAAACCCGGAGGGCGGGGGAGAGGCCCTCCCTCCGCAGCAGCCCGCCCGGCCCGTGGGAAGGGGCCCTCCAGAGCGGTGGCTGGCTTCCCGCTGTGAGCCGACCCCACGTCCCCACCCCCACCCCCGTGAGGCCCCTCCACACCCGGTGTTGGATGAGATTTGGAGCAAACTGTGGAACATGCCGGGTCTCACGTCCAGTCCAGGGCGTGCAGAACAGATCTGACACCAGCGCGCAGGCGCTGCTGATGCAAGAGAGCCAGAGGCCACCGTGGCACCCTGGCCGGTCCCATGGAGGACACCAGGCCTCCCGCAGTCCCGAGAGAAGGGCACCAGCGACCCCCACCCACCCCAGTGCCGCCCCTCAGAGCGGGGCTTGTGGGCTCCCCCACAGTCTGAGAGGGAAGGGGACGGCCGTGGGCCCAAGGGCGGGGCCGAGCCGCGGGGGGCGTCGGCGCCAGGACAGGGTTGCCCGAGCACGTGCAGGAAACAGGAGGGGGGCCGCAGAGCCCCCCATGGGAGGCGGACGACCCTTGGGGTCCGCGCTCCAGGAAGTGCCTGCGAGGGGCTCCCGAGAGCGGGTTCCAGGGGCGGGCTCCCGGCAGCCAGAGCGGCCCCAGGAAGCGCTAATACACAATGGAATCTGGGCTGAGCGCCGTCTCCTCCGGCAGCTGAGCTCACAGGACATTCCCAAGAAGCCCCTGGAGAGGTGGGGAGGGACGTTTCTGGAGGTCTTTGGATGAAGAAAACAAAAAAAGCGGCCTTGATTTTCAAGGAGAAATTACAGAGGGAGAAAAAAATGTTTTTAATCTAATTAAGAGCGATCTTTTCACCTCCATCGCAACACCGGGGCCCCTCGCCAGCTTCGCCTCGCACAGCAATCGGCGCCCGGTGCGGGCGGAGCCCTGGAACGCCGCGCAGATGTGCTCGGAGTGTTCAGCGGGGAAATGAGTTGCAGGCCTCCCCCTCGGCATCCGGCTCCAGGCCCTGGCTACCAGACCCAGACATCTGCTCGGCCCCACCCCCCGGCCCCGAGGGCGCGGGCCTGAGAAACCCGCGTCCCTTCCCAGGCCGCCTCCCAGCCAGGCCGGATCCGCAGCTGAGAGGCCCCCCAAGCCAGAGCCTGGACCCAGAGACACCCCAGAGCTGGGGTGGGGGCGGCTTGGCTTCGAGATAACGTTAACAACCGATGTCAGAGGGAATCAAGTCAGCCTGCTCCCCCCCAGCCCAGCCCTGCGGCCGCAGGAGCACTGCCAGGCAAGGGGAGGCCGAGGGGCCCCGAGGGGGGGCTCTCGGCTGACCCCCTCAGTGTGCAAAAGCACCCCTACATGTAAAGACACAGGGGCGCCCGTCTCCTGTGGCCCTTCCCCAGTCCTGTCGGCCTCTTCGTGGGCCCCGGAGTGAAACCGGTCGAACGTGAGGACCTGAGCGATGACGGAAAGCAGGGAGACCGGACGGCGCGGGCTCAGGAAGCCGCCTGCTCCGCAGCACTGAGAGCTGTCGGGGCTGGGGGCACGCTTGCTGGCTGCGGTGACACTGAGACCCGGGTGCGCCGGGCCATAAGGCAGAAGCTCCCCGAGGGCCCTGCTGTGTGACCGGCACTGGGACGCAGGTGAAGCACAGGCTGTCCCTGTCCTCCGGGCGCCCGCAGCCCTCACGTTCCCTACGTGCCAAAGGCGGCTTGACGCAGACGTGTCAGATCCCTCCCCGAGCACATCTCTGCCTCCAGGGCCTGCCGGCTGCACACACACTGGGCGGACAGAGTGACACATGGCCAGTCCCCCGAGGGGCAGCCCTCCCCCCTCGGGGAGCCAGGTCCCGCTCCCTGGGCCTGGTGGTGCCGTTTTGAGCGAGCTCTTTGAGGCACCCCCGCGGGGGTCGTCCTCAGGAGGAGCCTGCACAGACTCCGGGCTGATCTCTGGCCCCCATGAGCCTGACCCGAGACAGTGAGATGAAGCACCAGGGCCTGTTTGCAGAGGCGAGGGGTACGGCGCCCTCTGTGTTTACCCGGCTCCCCTGGGCGGTGGCGGGAAGAACGGAGGGGGAGGCATGAGCAGAGCGGCGAGGGATGGGCGACAGTGCTCGCAGGGCAGTGGCTGTGGCCTTGACCAGGGGGATGGATGGAGGAGGCCAGAAAGGAGCGAAGTCCAGAGAGGGGGTGAGGCCTGCCGCCCAGTGACGGAGAGGCCCCGGGAGGAGGCGGAGGGTTCCCGGTCTCGCGGCCGGTTCAGACAGCGTCCGCCCGCTGCTGCCCTGTCCTCGGGGTCCCGCTGTCCCTCCTCACCCTCCTTGAAAGCTTGCAGTCAGCAAGTGCCCGAGACACCACCCCCACTCACACCTTCCCCAGCACTCACAGCACAGTGGCCTTCTGTTGCCGGCAAGGGGGGACACGGGCCGAATCCCAGCAGCACTGCAGCCACCTGCCCCCTCCACCCCCCACCCCTGCAAGCCTCTGGAAGCAGAGTCCAGAGACGAGGCTCGAGAGGCTTGGTAAACAAAACTAAGTAAGAATAAAGTAAAATAAAATGCAACGACAGCGAGCAGGCCCACCTCAGAGGACCCCGGTTTCACAGAGACATTGAAAACGTCGGCAAAGCCTGTCAGAAGCAGCTCTGCCCAAACTGTACAAAGCAGCCAGAGGTTTTGGGGACTAAGGAAACACCAGACCAAGAAACAGGCACCTCCAAAGGGGTAGTGATAGCAGGTGACAGCCACCCCGTCCCCTGCTGTGCAGGGGGAAGTTGTCACAACCACTGAGCTGGGGGGGGGTCCGCTCAGGTGTCAGAAACCCGGGGATCCAACACGGTCTGTGGAGACACCCGCATGTGACGAGAGTCGGTGCACCCAGCCCCAGGCCCGTGGCTTTTCTCCTGCCGCAGGGATGGCGGGCGGTCAGGACTCGGGGCGCGGCCAGGGAGCCCCGCAGACTCACCGATGGACGGGGGTCAACACTAGTCTCGTGGCACAAACTGCCAGCTCCGGACAAAATGGGGCACGTCCCCATGCCGAAGTCTGTCTACGGACTGCCCGGGATTCCTGCGACGGTGCCACCGGAGCTCCCAGCACGAACCCCCACCAGAGAATGGGGGGATGCAAAAAATGGTCCTGGGCCGTCTGATCGACCCCCAAAAGGGCCTCGGACCGCACAAGCAGACCGGGCGAGGAGATGCAGGACAGTGGGCTTTTTAAAATTGAGTGTTCTGGGTGATTTTAGGTAAAGGATCGTAAGGTAACAAGACTCAAAGGAGTGCTGGGCTGGCCAAAGGCGGCCCGCTCCTCCGTGAGGCGATCGGCAGCCCGGGCTTGTCTGATGCTTCCTCCGAACGGCGCTGTCACGCTGTGCTGGCGCGGCTGCCCCGCCCCCGGGCGTTCGCCAAGGTTGCCGAGCCTGGTGGGTGCCCATGTAGCCACTGAATGCCAGCGGTAGGAGAAGCACGTGCGGAGTATTACGCTTTGGCTTTTCAAGGAAGGCAAAAATGCAACTGAAACTCAAAGAAAAAGAGTTGGGCCGTTTATGGAGAAGGTGCTGTGACTGATGGAACGTGTCAGACGTCATTTGCAAAGTTCCTCGCTGGACGGCGCTCCGCGGTCGGGCAGACCAGTCGGAGTTGTCAGCGGTCCGTGGAGACACTGAGAACCACCACCGTGTACCACGCGGGAGAGACCGACACGCTCACATGTCCCAGTCCAGCCCTGAGAGGCACACCAGCCTGGTTAGGTTAATCACTTTGATTTTTGGGTTCACATAAGTAGAAAAAACCTTGACCATATGTCTGCATGCGATTCTTTTCCTAAATGTGAAGAAAGCATGCTGTTTTTACATCAAATTGTGACGGGCAACGAGAAGTGGATCCTTTGCAGTGACGTGGAACAGGAGAAGTCGTGGGCAGTGAATGAGCCACCACCGACCACGCCGGGGGCCGGTCCTCATGCAGAGAAGGCGATGTGGTGCGTCTGGTGGGGTCGGGAGGGAGGCCTGTACTAGGAGCTCCTTCCGGAAGGCCAAACCGTTCATTCCAGCGAGGACCGCTCCCAACTGGACCAACGGAAAGCAGCGCTGGATGGAGAGCGTCCAGAACCAGTGAGCAGAAGACGAAGACTCTCCCACCAGGATAACACAGGACGTTTCTTCGACGCCCAGGAAGAACTCGCAGGCTGGCTGGGAGGTTCCGATTCATCCACCGCGCTCAGCAGTCACCGCGCCTTCCGGCTGCCGCTCATCTCGGTCTTTCCCAAGTTCTCTCAACGGAGAGAAACCTGCATTCCCTGGGAGACTGCAGAAGGCACCTGGAGCAGTGCTTTGCTCCAAAAGAGAAAAGGCTGTGGGAAGATGGGATTCTCAGGTTGCCCGGGAGACGGCAGAACGCGGCGGAACAAAATGGTGAGTATGCTGTTCAATAAAGTTACTGATGAAATGAAAATGTGTCCTTTTACTTAAAACCTGAACGAACCTTTTGGCCCAACCAAGAGTAAAGGTATGTGTCACTTCTGCTTGCCCTTGTGACACTGTCCATCCCACTCAGTGACACCTTGAGGACGGTGGCCCCACTGCCCGGCCGGGGCCTGGTGGCTGGGTTGGGGGAGCATCGTGCCATCTCCGGGAATGGCATCTGGCCTCTGTTGCTCTCAAGGACCAACACAGGGGACTGCCCTCACCTCCTTTCCCGGCCGGCCACCTGGGCGGATCGCTCTGTGAACACACCGTCGGGGGCCAGACAGAACGCAGCCAGCCGAGGCGAAAAGAGGGTGCCCAAGGCGCGGCAGGGAGAGCTGCGGAAAGGGGCTCTCTGGGAAATCGGCTGTTCAGAAGCACCCGTGTGCCCCGAAGCTTGGAGAAAGCCAAAGCGGCCCAGGGTAGGGTGCCCGCTCGGAAGAGACTGGAGACCACGTGAAGCCCCCCGCCTCCGGCTCACCTCCGCGCCCGCCTGACACAGGAGGTGAGGGCAGGTTTGCGAGAAGACGGGCCAAGTCGGAAAGGGCCCCCCTAGGAGCCCGGAGAATGCCTTTACACTCCCCCCACCCTCGCCCGCTCCCTTTGTCTGGCTCAAGGATATGTCTCTGTCGGAAGAGCTGAGTTCAGGCTGGAAGGACTTGTGTCCCAGGCCACACAAAACAAAGAAGACAGAGTTCGTGAGAGTAGAAGTCACAGAACAGCCACAGCTCACAACAAGAGGACTGAGAAGGGGAAAGAATCTGAGGCCTAGAGTTACTGCATTTACTCCCCGAAGTACTCTTTTCAACAAAAAATGATAAAGCACGTGGCAGAAACAAAGTATGACCCATTCACAGAAAAAGTGAACAGAGACAGGCCCAAGGGAGTGCACACACCGAACCTAGGAGACAAAGACTTTAAATCAGCTTTTAAAAATACGCTCAAAGAACTTAAGAAAATCACTGACAAAGCACTGAAGGAAAGCAGGAGGGCAGTGAGTAATTAAATAAATACAGAATATCGAGAAAAAGACAACTGATAAAAGGGAATTAAACAGCAAGTGTGGAACTGAAACATAATTGGAGTGAAAAACTCACTGGAGGATTTTATTAGGGGATTTGAATGGGGAGAAGACTCAGTGAACTTGAAGCTTCTAGGTCAACTGAAACTATGCAGTCTGAGGAGCACAAGGGGTGGAAAAGATCAAGGAAAAATGAGCAGCCCCCGAGGGCTCCCCAGCCCACCGCCCTGCACACCAGCGTATCCAGGCGGGAACCACAGAAACAGGGGAGGCAAAGGGGCAGGGACAACAACCAAAACAATAGTGACGGTTTCCCCAATGTGGTGGAAACCCCGAATCTGTCCCTCCTAGAAGTTCAGTGACCTCCAAAGGGACAGGGCGTAATCCAATTGCTGAAGGACAGAACCGTGAAGGGGGGCGGAGGAATGACTCATCTCGTACAGGGATTCTCAGCAAGATTAACATCAGATTTCTCAGACAGCTCGGAGGCCACAGGGGCGTGGGGCAGGATTTTTAGAGTGCTAAGGGAGAAGAAACTATGTAAAGAATTCTATGTCGAGCAAAATTATCTTTCAGCTGCAAAGGAGAAATGGAGACCTTCTCAGATGAACTATGGCATGGCGAGTTCAGTGCTGGTGGGCTGACCGTGCAGAGTGCTGAGGACGGTCCCTCAGAAGGGACAGTGGGACGTAGCCCAAGGCCGCCCAAAACAAAAAAGAATTCCAGCAGAAGATAACTGCACACGTAAACACAAAGCCAGGACTACTGTGTTTCTACTTGTAACTCCCCTCTGCTTTCTACACAACTTAAAAGACACGTGCAGAAAACAGTAATTACACACCTGTGTTATTGGCAATACAAAGTATCCAAACAGGGTGTGGGGCAGTAACAACATTAGGGACTGGCTGCGAGGCCACTGAAGCTCAGCTGGCGTGAGTGAAGCTAGATTTTTTTTTGTAAGTTTAGGATGTTAAATGTCCTCTTCATAGTAACCACTAAGAGAAGACCTAAAATACACACACACAAGGGATTGAGAATTGCTACTATTCACTCCCCCCCACCGCTGCCCCGCAATCATTGAGCCACACAATCAGGCCACGAAGAGGAAATGAGGAAGAGCACAAAGGCAGGAGACGGACAGAAAATGGACAGGGGAGGGGCAGAAGTGCTGCCTTCCCATAGTCACCTTTAAATAGAAATGGGTTATGTTCTGCAGTCAAAATGCAGAGATCAGCAGAATGGATTTAGCAAGTTAGGCGGCCTACGTTGTCCACAAGCTGCTCACTGTAGACCCAGGGACACGACAGACAGGCGTGGTGAAGGGCAAATGATATCCCAGGCCCACGGTGACCGACAGAGCTGGGATGCCACACACATCAGAACAGGACAGACTGAGCAAAAAGCCATTGCAGGAGGTACAGAAGGACACTGTGTATTGCCCAGACAATTCGTCAAGAAGATGAACAGCCCTGGCTGGTGTTGCTCAGTGGACTGAGCGCCGGCCTGCGAACCAAAGGGTCGCCAGCTTGATTCCCAGTCAGGGCACAGGCCTGGGTGGTGGGCCAGGTCCCCAGGTGAGGGTGCACAAGAGGCAGCCACACATTGAAGTTTCTCTCCCTCTCTTTCTTCCTTCCTTCCCTTCTCTAAAAATAAATAAAACCTTTAAAAAAAAAAGATGGGACAAACATACACATAACAGAGCCCCCAAATGTGTGAAGCAAATATTGCCAGCATTGGAGAGAGACGGAGTGCTGCAATACTCCACCCTCGACAGTGGGCAGAACCACCAGGCCACGTCTGTAAGGAGACAGATGTGAACACCCTGAAAAAACCACGTGGACCAAACAGACGTGGGGGCGCTCTAGCAAACGGCAGCAGAGCGCTCGTCCTCCAGGGCACGTGGGACATTCTCCAGGAGGATCTCACATCCGGCTGCGGTGCAACCTCAGTCGTGTGAGGAATTCAAATCACACAAAGTACTTTTCTCCAAAGCCGATGGGATGAGACTAGGAATCAGTCCTAGAAGGAAAACTGCGAAGTTACAATACGTGGAAGTGAAACACCATGCTGTGTGGAAACTATGGGTCGAAGAAGACATCACAAAAACCTAGAAGATGCTTTGAGAGAACAGAAAATGAGTGCACAGCATCCTTAAACTCTAGGGATACAAGGCCAGCAGGGCTCAGAGCGAGCGGAGAGCTCCAGGTCCCTGCATGTAAGGCAGAGAGGTGTCCGTCACCCGGCTCACAGCCTGAGGACTATACATGGAAAGCAGACCCCTCCCACGTAACAGGAGGAAGGCAATGATGCGCACTTGGGGGAGAGATGAGTCGGACAGAAAAGCAGCATTGTGTACACCAGTCTGGTTAGTTTTTACAAATACAGACGATATGAACAAACTTCAGCTAGGGTGGCGGGGAAAAAACAGGAAAAGGCGAAACTAAACAAAATCATAAAAGTGGGGACGTGCCAACTGACCTTACAGAATTAAGACGAAAAAGAAGAGAATATAATTAGCTACAAAAAAATCGGACAACCCGGGCGAAACGGGCGGTGGTTGGGAACATGTGAACTATTAAAAGCTGACTTGAGAAGAAATAGGAATTCTGAACAGAATGCTAACGAGTGAAAGCCTCGTTATAAGTGAACCTTGATCGACGACTTGAAAACGAGTTACCGAGACCCTCTGACGGAGGAGGTGTCCAGCACCTAGTGCATTAGATCCACGGGTGAGCCATACCGCCCATCAAGGAAGAATTCATGCCAGTCCATAAGGAAAACAGGAGGTAACATCACTCTGTGACACATTCAATGAGGTCACTTAACTCTGACAGAAGTGCCAGACAAGTATGCCACGGGGAACCAGCGCTAGAGACCAGTGTCCCCTGTTGATGCCAGAGCCCTTAAGAAAACACCCGTGCATGGACCCCAGCTGTGTGGGCAGAGGATTCAACTTCTTGAGCCAGTGGGATTGCTCTCACGAGTGGGAGGGGCCGTGTGACCTGAGGACATCCATCCCGGGCCATGTCATATTTGTGGAGTCATCTCAAAAGACACAAAAAGCACTTCACAACATCCCACAGCCTTTCTGCATCAAAACACATGCAACCTGAGGAGAAGGGGGCCTGTGTGGGGCAGACAGCGTCTGGGTCACACCCCTAGTGAATGCCACAGCCCCCACTTCAAATGACAAAGCGTTTCCCCTCAACCCAGGACCAAGACGAGGAGGCCTGTCGTCTGCCCTGGTTTCCGACAGTGGTCGGGAAGCTTCGGGCCTGACCACGAGACAACAGAATAAAAGCGTCCAAATAGGGAAAGAAGTTAAACCACTTCCATACACGGGTGACATGATCTTGTACATAGGAAATCCCAAGGGGTCCACACCAAAAGCACCTGGAGCTGCCACAGCAGGTTGGCAGAGTCGCAGGGCCCAGGGCTGGGGCACATAGATTGTTCATGTTTCCATCCAGCAGTCGGAACAGCCCAAGGAGGCAAAAGGTAAGTTCCTCTGACGACAACGTGGAGAAGGATAAAGGACCTAGGGATGCAGTGAACTAAGGAGGTGCAGGGCCCCCGAAGCTAAGCCTGCAGAACACTGCTGAGAGAAAGCAAAGGCCTGGGGACCGGCATGGCACCCGCACTCGTGGCCGGGAGACTTTGCCTTGTACAGGTGGTGGCATTAGCCCGGGAGCCCGGGCACCACAGAGCGTGGCAGCCCTATCTGATGGACTTTTTTTGCAGAAGTGCAAACAACGATACTAAGATGTTTGTGAAATTGCAAAGGGGCTCCAAACGGCAGAAGCTACTGAACAAGAACAGCCCTGGAAGACTCACACTTTTCAACATCCACATGTACACAGAGCTCCCGCAATCGGAACAACGTGGCCCCGGCATAAGGACAGACATGTGGACCTATGGAGTAAAGAGAGGACCCAGGAACACATCCTGGCACGTACGGCCAACTGGTTTTCCACAGGGGCGCCGAGACCACTCCACGGGGAAAGAACAGCCTTCTCGACAGACGCTGTGGGGACGTGGGACACGCCCAGGCAATGGGGGAAACCAGACATGCAGCTCACACCTTGCAGGAAAATTACCTCCTTGTGGACCCCCAACCTAAACGTAAGAGCTGAACCCTCAATTTCTGGAAGACAACCGAAGGGTACATCTCCATGACTTGGCTCTGACAGTAAGTGACTGCATGTGCGAGCTGCCACCGAGACATGGGGCGCACTAAACACCCCTGGAGTGTGTGGTTTTAAAGTGAGTCATTTTATGTTATGTGGAGTTTGCTCAGACAAGGGGGCGCAGAAGACTTACACGTAGCACCAGCAGAATCGCTTCCAGAAAGAAGTCCGACATTAAGCATCACAATGGAGAACACGACCAGAGGGTGTTGCTTCTCGGGGAGGCCCAGGCACCTGGGGATGGGGTGGCAGGAAAGGGGGTGAAGGAGGCTGAGGGGAAAGCCTCTGTCCTGCAGGACTGAGAGGAAAAGGAGATGTGCCCATCCCCTCAGCCCCCCAACAGTGCTGCCTAGAAAGGAGCATCCTTGAACTAGGACTTTGGGTCACCAAGCACCTAGGAATCTAAAGACCCAGATGGCATCTGTACAATAATAGCACTGTCTTGGGACACATCAGAATGTGACAATATACCTTTTCTGCTAAAAAAAAAAAAAAAAAAAAAAAATCCTCCAAACACCAAAAGCATACTGCTGGAAACAATTGTAAACAATATCCCAGTTACCTATGCTCAACATTTTGGACTGGGAAACACCTTGAACCAGTGTAAAAACACGTAGAACAGAAATGGGCAGAAAGTAAAATACAAAAGAGGGTGACAACAGGTGATGGAGCCCAGGATGGAGAGACAAGAAAAGCCTGAACACAGCTTAGCACTCAGGAGTGGGACAAAGACAGGACTGCACAGGGTCTGGGGGACCATGGCCAGCATGGGAGAGAGGCGGAGGTGATTGGCATGCACGAAACCTAAGTCTCCGGTGGGAACAACAAGAATATGAGAGAAATATGGAAAGCCATATAGAAAGAATCCTGTAAACATGATAAATGCCGGTTTACAGTGGCAGGACCCGGAGGGCACCAAGGACACTGATCCGGAACAACCGGCTCTGAGGCATTTCCCAGTAAAACCAGGAGACTTCAGAAGTGAAGAGGCGCTCAGGCCCCCAAGCGAGAAGGTGACGTCAGTTAGAAAGGCAGCAGAATCTACTGGCAACAGAACTAACAAAAACAGCACACAAGGAGAGATAACCTTGGGATGTTTCTTGGAAACGTAGGGAAATAGAAACCAAGGGTTGTGCACCCAGTCAAGCCGGCCTTCAGGTACAAAGGTGACAGGGAAAGAGCCGGACATGTGTAACGAGTGTGGCACCCATGGGCCCCAGCTGAGGAGCTCGTTGGAGGCTGAGCCGCACCCGAGCTGGAGGAGCCTGGGGAGTTCTGATCAAACTGTGGGGACCTTTCTGTGTGTCCAATGGTAGAACTGGGTGCGGACCCGGACAGAGTTGTGGCTGAATGGTAATATGTGAACATCATCCGTCCCCACCAAACAGAGAATGCAGACCTGAGGGGGAGGGAAGGGCGGACGAGGAGGTGCTTACTCTCTGCGGTACAGAGCCGGTCTGGCATCCACACGGGGTAGCGGCCAGTACACAGCACAACACGTAGCGAAACCAAGTAGCAGAACATAAAGTAACAGCAATGGTGAAACCACAGTGAAATCAGCAGTACGCAGGGAGCCTGGAGTAAAGGACAGGGGAGCACTGTTCCACACCCACGTCACACGTGGCACAGCAGAGGCTGGGAGTCGGGCCACACAGCCAGTGTGACGTGAGGCAGGTGACAACTGTGATGTGTGCTCATATCAAGGAACTAAAACCAAACATGTCAGCTATTAGTAAATATGAACAAAAACACGCCTCTTAAAAGCAAAAAACACTCATGTTCGTTTATCAAGTAAAATTCAACATTGCAGTTCAAAAACCAAAAAAAACCAGACGTCTAAAATTCAGTGACTGAAGGAATGGCTGAGAAATACAGGGAGGGAGGAAGGGTTCCCAGGCAGTGGAAACAGACAGAAAGCGGAGGTTCTGATTCCAGTGTTAGAGCACAACGAAGGCCAAAAACCTTTAAAGGAGACAAATAAGGACCCTTGTGAGGCTGAAGGCCACACTTCACAATGGAGGCATCACAATTGCAAACCATTGCAACGAGACCACAGCGACCACCTGTATGAAACATGGCCAGCTCTGCAGGGAAAGCAGGGGCCACAGGAGGGGCTGCCATTGCACTTCACAGGACACACACACACACCTGGGGACATGAGAGATCCGGAGAACGTAACCCACGTGGTGGGGGGGTTGCCTCACGGCGCAGAGAGTACCCTGCTGGGCCTGGAGCCCACACGTGAGGCCTGACTTCAGCGGGCAGCAGCGCAGCTCTGGTGACCGGCTCATAAAGCTAGAAAAAGCTCTGAGTCAAAAGGAAACAAGGGAGGAGGCGCCAAAGATAAAGGCAGAAATCAATGAGGCAGAAAACAGTAACATAGACGAGCCTAAGAAAGTCAGAATTCTGGTTTTTTGAAAAAATCAAAATAGGACAAACCACTCTTTACTGAAGGAGCAGAGGGAAAGCCCCCATTTCCGAAAGAAACAAGTAGGAAGTAACCGTCATGGCGAAGGAGCTTCTGAAATTCATAACAGGGACTTGGTGCTCTTCAGTGCAAAAAATCTGCAAGGCGTGGGCAAAACGGAGAAGGTCCTGGCAAAACACAGTTTGTCAAAGGTTGATCTCAGTAGAAATGAGCCTAAATACACCGATTCCAAAAAATAAACAGAAGAACTCATCAAGGAACGGCCCTGAAGGACAGCGCCCGGTCCGGAGGTTTCCTGGGGACCCTCCCCAGGCCTTTGAGACGCCAGACCAAACCAGTTTTACACGTGTGGTTTTGGAGCACGGGCCCCGAACGAAGCCGTCCTGATGTTTGTTATAAGCAAGGGTAAACCGACACATAAACCCGATAAACACAGAACACAAGAAGGAGAAGAAGACCAATATTAGTTATGAATGCTGGTGCAGAAACCCCACCCAGTTCCCGTGTCAGGAGCTCAAAGAAGGAAGGCATGAGCACCTCCGAGAATTCCTCAGTCGTACTGAGTGAAAACTTGGGGAAATGAAAGTGGGCAGCTCTGTCCCGGCTACAACTACACAAACCCTAGAAGGAACCGGGAGTGAGTTCCTGCACAAACCAGGCAGAGCAAAGGGTTCCCAACTCGGACTAAAACTCTACAGTAAGAGATCAACATGTTCAACTACGCATGTGTGAAAGTAACCCTTTTGCATAGAGAAAAATACCTTAAGCAAAATCAAAAGACATTTGACAAAAGTGGAAGGAAATCTTGGCCACGTGGATCACCACTTTGGGCTCTGCTGGACCCCAAACTCTAAAAAACGGGGTGCAGAACCGAAACGGTGGCAGGGATATAGGCCAAAGCATAGAAACGGGTCAGGAAGTGGCTCCTACACAGGCCCTGAAACTTTGGAAAAAGACTGCAATTTCACTCAAAAAAGATGAATGCGAGCAAATGTGAACCTGAGATACCTTTTTTCCCTATCAGATCAACAAAAACTCAAGATCTTGATAACATTCCTTTGCCGAGTCTGTGCAGACAGCCCCCGCTGTCGTGGCTCCAAAGAGGGCCTGTCCCCAGGGAGGGGGTTGGCAATATTTAACAGAACTCAATGTGCATTTCTATTTCCACCTAGCAGTTCTACTTCTTGGAATTTACCTTGAGGATACACCCCCAAAATATGCAAAAAATGCCTGAGGTTATCCAGTACAGCATCATGTGCAACTTCAAAATACTAGAGAAGAACCAGAGCCCCAGCCCCAGCGGGGGCCCTCCCTGCACCTCCAAGCACAGGGCGGGCTGGGAGGCCAGTAAACGCCCCCGTCCCCAGGAGCAGCATGCAACAGAGAGAGAGGATTAGACTCCGGTATGGACGTTGAGGGATTTCTGGGGGGTCTCGTTAGGTGAAAACAGGAAGATATGGAAGGATGTGCATGGACCACCATGTCTCTGGCGATGAAGAAGGGGGGATGAGAGCGTGAGCACACGTAAAACAGGGAACACTCAGAAGCACACACACAGTGAGCCCCGGCCGACGCTGCAGCTCGTTTATGAGGGGTGGAGAGACTTTGGACGTTAGGGAGCACCTCTGTCCTCGACCTCTGTGTGTGGTTTTGACTTTGGAGGTACAGCGACATCCCCCACACATGAAAAGTGCACTCTGACCCACAGGACAATAGGGCACTTCTACAGTGGTGTCCCGAGGGCTGTGGCAACACTCCCTAGAAAACAATGATCAAATGGACAAAACTGAAAAACAGCCCTGTGAGAACTCCAGAAATGAACCAAAGGCATAGGGCAGATCGGAAAGTGTGTGTTCACGCCAACTCCTGCCACTTGGTGAGCACAGCAGGGCCCGTGACAATTTACCTCGGGGTGTTCCTGTCCCCCCGGCCCAGCTGGGTGGGCCAGGAACCTTGAGCCCCTTAAGCTCAGCACCCACACCAAAGGCTTACCCCAACTTGGTGCTCCCTGGAAATCCCACACACCACAGTGAGCTGCGGGGCAAGCGCTGGGCTAGGCCGACAGCGCAGGCGCTGAGACGGTGGTCCTGGTGGGGACAAGCACTGGACCAGCAGGCCATTTGAAAGGGACTCCTGAGCTCTGTGGGCTTCACACAGTCCAGAGAGACCAGGGTACCTGGCTCTGCCCCCTATCCATGGCTGCGTGCAAGGCCCCACACAAGAAGAAGAGAAGCTAGGAGACTCTTGTCCCCTGCTAGAGTGCTGAGCATCTCAGCTGCCACGCACAGCACCTCCGGACATGGCCGAGGCCTCCCAGGCTCGAGATGTTGAAACAAAACCTCTCACCAACCAGTCTGACCACTAGGCTGTGTTGATCCATCACTGACACCAAGGAAACCAGGTTTCAGAAACTCATGACAAACAACAATTAAGCTTGAGCTGAGACATCAGGGGCCCCGCACCACAGGCGACGCAGCTACAGAATTGGTGCCGGCAAAGGGCACAGGAGTTGGACAGGCCAAGCCGCTGGACAGCCAGCCCGGGTTGGGAAGGAGGGTCGGAACCAGGCTTCCCACAACACTGTGTGAAAGGGTTTGTCTTCAACCGAATGTTCTGAGACCTGCAGAGGGGCGGGGGGCATCACCCCACACAGGAGTGGAGAGTGGTCCCCATAAACAATCTGTGCGGGTCCGAGCACTCGCCCTCCCGGGCCGAGACCATGAAGCAGCTGTTTATTACGAATGTGTCCAGAGGAGGAGAAGAAACAAGGTTTAAAGAGTGAAAGGACAGTGATGACGATGACTCCGTGAATGGGGAATGTCAGTAAAGAGGCATCAGTTATAAAAATACAACCAATGTCAGTTCTGGAGTTGAAAAGCACAAAAGCTTAAAAGAAAAGCCAGAGGCCTAAATAGCAGATTCACGCGGGCAGAATGAGGAACTGATGGGCTTGACCCCACACCCATGAGGATGACTCACGCGTCAGACCAGGCGAGGGATGGAGTCAGGTGGACAAAGCCCCGAGGCCTGGCAGACGGCGGCTACATTCACGCAGATGGGGAGAGGCCCCAGAGCAGAGGAGAGGAGAGGGCAGGACAAAAGTGGGTGGAGAGAGAGCTCAGTGTTCACCTGAGGCGGACTGATTTTGGTGGAGAGGTGCATCGTAATCCCCAGACTCTCCTGCTGAGAAAATAAGTTTAAGAATAAGAACACGGACAGGAACCTGAACGGTGCACTGAAACACCCCTATTTAGCACAACAGGGGGCGGGAAAGGAGGAAGAGGAGCGAGAGGCCCGAGCCCTAAGTGAAGAACCACATGGCCGATGTAAATCCTGCCTTATCAATAATTCTATGAGCTGTAAGTGCATTAAACACTCATTAGAGCAGCAGGCACAGCCAGGATGCCTGGAACAGGGCTGAGGCTCCGTGCCCCACAGTGTGTACGTGATGTACCCCGACACACGGGCAGGGTCAGAGCGGGGATGGGGAGGGCCTGCAGGCACAGAGGCGAGGGGCCCCAGCAGCTGTCCTGAGTGCTGGACAGGAGGGACTGGAAAACAAGCTGCATCACTGGGGACAACAAGGGCCATTTGTGATGACTCAAGGGTCCAGTTATCAGGAGGAGAGAAAAAGTATAGGCAAGAACTATAAAGATTGTACCAAAACAATTATACCTGTGACCAACAACTGGGAACAAAAGCCAACAAACAGAATGAGAGACAATTCTATCACGACAGCCAGCTTGACAGGGAAATGCCAGTGTCAGTTGGAGAGATGTGGGCCGCAGGCCCGACTCTGGGGCAGGACGCCATTCCACAGACTCGAGGGGCTCAGTGGATGAAAGGCGTAAGCCCGGAGGACTCCACGCCAAGCCGTGTTACAGACTTACGGAAAGTAGAGACGGGAGATTCCGCGGGAAGAGAAACGGCACCTTGCTCTTACAGGAACTCTTATTCAAGTGCCTGTGAACCTCTCTTCGGAAACCGAGGAGGCCAGCAGGAAGCGGCCCGACATTCCCAACTTAAAGGAAAGCATCGCAAACTGTGGCTTCTGTCACCGGCAGCCGTGTGTTTCGGGAATGGAAGCAAAGCGTTCTCCCGTGGATGGGGAATGGGGCGTGTTGTGTTGCCGGCAAGCCTGCTGGAGGAGCGTGGCGGGGGAGCGAGGGCTCGGGTGGCTGCGGAGGAGATGCTCAGGACGACCGCGGGTCAGCGTGGCGGGGGTGAAGGCAGGCAGGCACTGAGGCCAGCCGATTGGGACAAACTGCGTAGTGATAGCACGGTCCCAGGGCGGCTACTGAGAAAGCGGCACACAACTGCTTGCTCAGAAACACGAGACATCCAGAGGAGGAGGGACTACTCCCGACAGTCCCGCACATACAAGGCTGAGAACCTAGACGAGATGGGCCAGCCCATCAAAAGGCACACACCACAACAGTCCCCTCAGTGTGAAATAGGTGGTTTTCACAGCCCTGTAACTATTACGGGGATTCTATCTGTAATTAAAGAGTTCCCGCTCTTTTCCTCCTTCACTGTGTGAAGATCGGCGGCCATCATCAATGACACAGTAACTGTCCAGGCCAGCAAGTTCACAACCAACAGGCGACTTGGGCGGAAGCAAAGGGTCACTGGCGTCCTTCCCCTGGGAAGGCGACAGCGCCTGAGACAGAAATGCAGGGAAATGGGCCGGAGTGACCCTGACCGCACCGGACGTCCCGTTTGGGTTTGGATTCAGAGCCCACCTTGGTGGTGGCGAGAGAGCTGGGCCTGGCACCCTCTCCAAGCCCTTGGGTCACGCAGAGTTGGGGACCCAGACGGAGCCCTGCACACCATGGCCACGCGAGGAGCAGCCGACCCCGAGGACAGAGGGACAGGAGCACAGGAACAGGACGGAGGGCGTCGGGGACCGCAGAGGCCGGCCCGCGTGCTGCACAAACCAGGAGTGAGACCTGCAGTGACTGTGACTGTGTCGGGGCGACGGTGCCAGCTCTCGTGAGAGGGTTCACGAGCCAAGA
Source organism: Trachops cirrhosus (assembly GCA_028533065.1). NCBI lineage: Eukaryota > Metazoa > Chordata > Mammalia > Chiroptera > Phyllostomidae > Trachops > Trachops cirrhosus. The sequence goes on along the minus strand of CM052543.1, from coordinate 1,146,321 downwards.
GCTGTTCTGTGGGGGGTCGGAAATCCCAAGGACGACTTCCCAGGCCCAGATGGCTTTGCCAGAACGTTCCTCAGGCTTCTAGAAGGGATGCCACACGATACCTCCAAAACACAGAAGGGGAAGGAGACTTCCCAATTCTTTCTGTGAAACCAGAGTTCCCCAATAACCGAAGCAGACAAAGACAAAACGAAAAGAGAAAAATACACCCCAGTAAATCCCTGTAAACACAGATGTGAAAATACTTAAAAAGCACTCAAAGGCACTGTGCTCCCCGACTTCAGACTGGGTGATAAAGCGATAGCAAAGAGAACAGCGCGGGGCCGGCACAGAAACACACGCCCGGATCCGTGAAGCAGGGCGGAGAGCCCGGAAGTAAATGCACACCTGTGTGGCCAAGCAGTTCCCGACCAGCCAAGAATGGGCAGTGGAGGAGGGACGGCTCTCCCATAAATGGTGCTGGTGTGGACACGAACCAGATCCTAGCCACGCAGATGCAATCAGTGGGGTGGGCTGTTCCAGAAATCGGACCATCTCAGGCAGCACCGGAGGACCCACCTGCGGGCGCCAGGATGCCCCAGGTCCCCGGCCAATGATGGACAGACGGCCGGTCCTCTTGCCCCGGTCTTCCCGTGAATCTACTGTCCCCCATTTTGGCTTCTCCACCCACATGTTACCCACTCTGAGCGAGCACTAATCTCTTAGGTAGGAATAGGCTTAGCTGAAGATCGAGAATGAGGACCCGGGGCCTACTGGGGGCTCTTCGTAAGGTGTCCGGACGCCCTTCCCTCTCCAAGGCCACCCGCCTGACCGAGTTCAGCCATGTGGGGAGATGGAGCGAAGGCGACATCGGGAGCTTGATTCAATGCCCCGTGTCCTCTGTCCCTCCCCTGCTGGGAGCCCCTTTGTGACCCTCCTTTGCCTGCCTCATAAAACCCGAGTTCCTTATCTTGGTCCCCCAGTTTCCAGAGCCAGGCGGTGCTCAAATCCTGAGTTTACGCCTTGCTGGCCACGTGACCCTGGGAACGGCCGCTGCTCACTGGGCCGCGTTTCCTCCTGGAAAGTGAGGAAGCGGGGCCGGGCTGCTGGGGCCGCACCTCGCAGCCTGAGTCAGATTCTGTCCGGCACGTAGCAGCCACATACCCAGTTCGTCTCCTCCTGACAACTGCCGCCCTCGGGTGGGATGCCCCGCTGCTGGGCATAGGACCGGCACCCTGCGTGGCCCTGAGCGGCCCCGAAGCGTGGGGCAGTTACCGCTCCCGGGGTAACCAGTGCTCCACGAGTGGGAGATGGGAGAGACCCAGGCAGAAAACCGCCCCCTTGTCCCCTCCCTCCCGCAAATGCCTGCAGACAGGACCCCCGGTGGAGAGAGCGCCAAGCCGCCGGTGGATCCGTGCCCTGGCTCCTCACGGCTTGTCCCCCAACTGCCGCCACCTCTCATGACCTTCCACCGTCCCCTGCCTTGCTTTGCTTTATATACCACCTGAAAAAAGGTTGGTTCTCCCTTTTTAAAAAAAACAACAGTAGGGAAAAGCGGAGAGCCTCGTGCAAGGGAAGGGCACACCGGTCCGCGGTCTCACACCGGACAGAGCGAACTCGGAATGGGCTGCGGGGTCACACGTAAGGCCTGAAACCATGAACCCCCTGGAAGGAAACCTTGGCAGGGAGCTCCCCGACACAGATCTCGGGGACGAGTTTTTGAATCTGACACCAAAAGCGAAGATCAGCCAGGGGGACCACACCGCAGAGCTCCCGGCGAAGGGAGCCGGCAGCAGGGAAGGCAGCTTGGGGCCGGGAGAAAACCCCGCCACTCCCGCGGCTGGTGAGGGGCCTGCGGCTGGAACTCGGGAGGAACGCCCACCCCCCAGACAGAAACACCGCAGCCCGGGTTGAAACGATGACGGATCTGAACAGAGGTTTCTTAAAGGTATTTGAATAAGATGATGAAAAAGTGCTTAACGTCACCGGTCACAGGGAAGGGTGATCCAAAGCCACAGTGAGGGCCCGTGGAGAACACGCCACGGCGGCCACAGAGGGCAATGGGGGAGGGAAGGTGGGAGGCAGCGCCAGCCAGGGTGTGGGGCGGCCGCGGCGCATGGTGGCTGGCAGGGAGGAGAGGACACGTGTGCTTTGGAAAACTGTCCGTTTCTCAAAAACTTAGAGCGACCGTGGACTCCCTCTCACACGTATTTAACCCAGAAAAGTGAGGTGGCACTTGCACACAAAAACTCACACAAAGACCCACACAAGCTCGTGGCAGCATTTTCATGAGAGCCCAGAGGTGGGACTACCCCACTGGTGAACAGATCAATGAAACGCGGTGTCTGCGCCCGATGGGCCTGCACACCGACGGCACAGATCAACCCGCAGAGCCCCCCGCTGAGGGAGGGGCCCGTCCCAAAGGGCCACACGCCCCATGGCTTCCTCTGCAGAAAGTGTCCAGTGACAGCCCAGCCCTTCGAGACCCAGAGGATCCGCAGTCGCCTGGGGCTGGAGGGGAAAGCGTGGCGTGTCGGTGACGTGGGAAGGGTCCTGGGTTTCTTTGGGGTGATGTAGAGCATGGGTGTTTGCACAACTCTGGGAACGCAGCACCCACTGCCGAATTGCATGCTTCTAACGGGCGAGCCGCATGGTGCTTGCGTCCCATCCCGATAAACCTGCCAACCGACAGAACCGTCGGAGAGCACATGCAGCTGGGGCTGGGCCGCGAGTTCTTAGACCCGACACTGAAGGTACAAGCCGTAAAAAGAGTAAATCGGACTTCCTCGAAATTAAAAATATGCGCTCTGTTGAGAGGGCAAGGAGAAGGCTATGCAGGAGGCGAAAATAGTTTCAAACTGCGCGTGTCCTACCGGCTCTAGGACCCAGGATGTACAAGGACTTCTCGGAGGTCAAGATGGGAGCAACAGCCTCACCGGAAAATGGGCCAACCTGCGGACAAACGCCTCACTGACTGGGGCGCGCGAGGGGCGGGCTCAGAGAAACCTGCCTGGCACCCCAGGAAGACGCGGGCTGGACTGCATGGAGGACTCGCCACCGCACACCTGGAACCAAGGAAACGTGAACAGCAGAGTCACCCCAGATGCTGGCGGGACACGGAGGAGGGAAGCACTGTGGAGGGAAGTGCAGGACGGTGCCGCCACCTCAGAATGTTTGGCAGCCCCTTCCCAAGAGACGCCGCGGCCGTCCGACTCAGCCCTCCCACTCCTGGGCACTGCCCCCGAGGGCCACACGGGACAGTCACACCCAGCCCGTCCTGGACGCCCGTACCAGCCTTATCTGTGAGGTGGCGCCCACTGTGCCTGCAGATGACCGCAGACGAGGTGACTTACGACAACACAGGTGTATTCTGCAGCCGAGGCCGGAAATCCAAAACACACCTCCGGACTGCGGGTCCCGGCAGGGTGGCTCTCCACGGGACTCTCGGGTTGCCCTTCCCCCCAGGAGCCACCTGTGCCCCTCCGCTCACAGCCCTCCTTCGAGTTATGTCCGTCTGTGGTACTGCCTTCTGTGCCTCATTGCAGATGCCCTCTGCACCTCACGATCCTGCATGGAATCGCATCTGCAGAGTGCCCTTTGCCACCTACGGCCACTGTCACATGTCCTAGGAATCAGGACCTGGGTCCTTTGGGGGCACTTACCCAGCGGGCCGAGGTGTGTAAGGGCACCATGGGGAAGCAACCCGGGTGTTCAGCGTGTACACACCTCCACGGTGTGCCAACCCCAAGGAGTCCCACCCACTCGGCGATCAGAAGGGGCCGGCCATCCGTACCACAGCTCGAGTGGGTCTTAGAATTATATTGAGTTAGAAGAGCCCATCCAAACATCGTGGCTATGTGATCATACAGAACATTCTAGAAGTGGCAAAACTGTAGCACTGGAGAACAGATTCATGCTCACACGAGATTAAGGAGAGGGGTGGGTGTGGCCAGCAGCAGGGGTCCTGAGTCGGGACTGTCCTGGTGTGGGAGCCTGGCTAGGGTCCTGCCTCAGAGGTCACCCCTGGGTGGGGGTGTGTGGAAAGGGTGCAGGGGCGCTCCCTGCATCATCTCCTAGGGTTGCACGTGAATGTCTAGAAACGTGATGGTTGATGCTTAAAAATGGACAAAAGACCCGAACGGGCAGCTCATCAGAGGAGGTCGTACTGGCCGGTCGGCGCCTGGGAAAGTTTGCAGCATCACCCGGCCTCAGGGAAGCGCAGACCACGGCCAGGGCGAGATGACCGTGCTCCCTGCTGCGGTGGCTGTAACAAAGCCGCCGCCGGCAAACCCGGGGAGGGCGCAGAGGGCGCGGGCGGGGACGTGAGGCGGTGCACCCACTTCGGAGACCGGCTCGGCAGTGGTGCAGATGGTTCCAGAGTGCCCACGGAGGAGGGGGAGCCCGGGTCGGCGCGGGGTCCTTCCCGGGGCTGTGCACGGCCACGCCCTGCGTTGACCGTCCCCGGGGACAACCACGCACACCCCCCTTGGCGGGTGGCTTGACCGACATCCCGCCCACTCAACGGGATGATGTTTAACAGCTGTTCTGTGCCGCCCCGTGGGCGAACCCCAACAGCGAGCTGAAGGAAGCTAGAGACTGGACATTCCCGTGTCCAGGAATTGCACAGAGGGGTGGTCCTGTGGGGGCCACGGGTGCGTGGAGGGGCGGTTGCCAGGGCTGAGGCAGAACGGGGGCCTCACGGTGGGGCGGGGGAGGCTCCGAACCCAGGCTGCGGGGACGAGGGCACAGGCCAGTGGGTTACAAAAACGGCGCTGAAACTGGGCGAACCTGTGGTGTGTGGCTCTCCCCTCTGTAAAGTGGCGTTTCACAATGCGAGTGGACAGATAAAACTGACCCAGCTCCGTCTCAAGTGAGGGATAAACCTCACTGAGGGGAGAGGGCCACTAGTCCAAGGAGCCTGAGAGGACGGGCCGCACTGGCCCGGATGCCCTCCGAGCGGACGGGGCCCGGCAGCAGGAAGAACCCTGCCGGGGCCGAGCGGAACCGAGGCGCTGGGGCACACGCGGGTTTCGGCGGCGTGCACACATTTCCCTGCGTGACCGTCTGTGCAGGCCCACACAGGTCCGCCCCTCCTCGGCTCGGGGTGCAGAAGGACCCCAAAGAACAGGTCCCCGTGGCAGCAAGCACACCCAGAGCCCGAAGCGTGGGTTTCTGAGGGCTCCACCCCCACCAGAGGAAGCCGGGCTCCGTGGAAAACCGCCTGGTGCCAGCGCCGGGGCAGAGCAGGCACGAGAAGAGGCCCCGTCTTGTGACACCGCAGCGTAAGGAAGTCCTAAGGAGAGGGAGCGTGGCACCGGGATGCAGAAGCCAGCCAGCTTGAACGGGGCTCCCGCTGCCAAGTCCCGGGCCAGTCCAGTATGAAAGCGACTCCGGGCAGGAGGGAAGGGTCATAAAAACCCACCAAACAAGCATGAAGATAACAGATCAGAAGGCAGGATACGCGGGAGGAGGGCAGCTCTCAGAGTGGAAGGTGGGGCTGCCCCCGGGGGCCGGAGCCCGGGACGGCAGTGACGCTCGGCTCCTGTGCGAGGGGCTCGGGGGCTGGAAACTCGTTCAGTGACGCACGCAGAGGCCTGGTTGCAGAGACCCTTTCATCTGGGACACTTTTTGATAAGGGACAGGATATCTGCCTGGCCCCGAAGCATCTCCCACAGGTTGTTTACCGGTTTCCGGGCAAACGGGGCGTCTGTTCAGCAGGACGGCTGGACAGCGTGCAGCTGGCAGGGCCAGAAGCACCCGCGTGATGGGCAGATGGCACCGTGCACCACGGACGTGATGCCCTGCGGAAAACACCATGTCATGCAGTGGACGTGACCACCGGGAGGCTTCCGACGCACCTGCTGCAAGGTGGGGGGACGGGGGCCTTTGAAACGTCGGCCGGGAAAGAGACTGGACATCGTCGGGGTTCAGGGAGGGTAAGGAGATGTGGCAGCGTCGGCGGCACCGGCCCGGACTGGGCCCCCTCGGCAGGGAGCGCGTGCCCACTGGTGCCCTGGGCCGGATCAGCATTGATTGCAGAGCCCGATAACCATGCCGTATTCTTTTAGAAATCAGCAAAATGTCAGGGGGCAAAGCGAAATGCAACCTCCTCTCACACGGCTAAGGAAACAGTGCCGGGCGAGTGTGCAAACAGCACAGGAGTGAACAACGGGTAAAATGTCAAGTGTCCGGAATCGAATCTCTGTGTGTAGGGGTTTGCTTATCTCCTCCTCAAAATCGGTCTGTGGTTCCAAGTCACTTTCAAATAGGTCCTTAAACCCCCCACACCCGCAGGGATGAATTCAGCCCCGTGGCTCTCAACTGGAGGTGATTTTGTGGCCCGCCCCCCAGAGACATTTGGCGATATCTGGAGACACTGTGGTTGTCATAACCCAGTGGGCAGAAGCAGGGCTGCTGGGCTGCTGATTAAACCTCCGACAACCGCCCCAGCAGCCCCGTGGGCGAACAGCGATGCGGCCCCCGGTACAGCTGAGGCTGGAGCAGAGACCCCACCACACAGTGGACAGAAGGACAGACAGACAAGATGGGGACAGGCAGCGGCAGTGCCGGGGAGGGGGGCCCCGCCTGCAGGACAGCGAGGCCTGGCAGCGGCCTGGAGACAGAAGCCCCAGGCTGCGCTGTGTCCCCAGGCTCACACGGAGGCTCTGAGCTCCAGCACCACGGCACGGGCCCGTGGTGGGGACCAGCCGTCGGGGTGAGGGCACCGGAGGGCCCTCGCCCAGTGGGGCTGGTCCTTCGAAGATGACGAGATCAGGGCACAGACACGCACACAGGGACAACCGTGTGGGGGCACCGGGAGGCGAGGGCCATCTGCACGCCCAGGAGAGAGGCCTCAGCAGGGCCCAGCCCTGGGACACCTGGGTCTCGGACTCCAGCCTCCAAGATGGTGACATAAATAGTCGAGAAGTTGGGTGTGGTGGTCCTGGCAACCTGACACCCCTGGGAAATTGTCCCGTAGAAAGGAAAGGCCCTGTACCCAGGATGCGGCTGCAAGGGAGGGACTCGGAAAACTGTCCCCAACCTGAGCCACGGGGAACACCGGGGCTCACGGCGGGGACTGAAGGAGAGGCTCACGTGTCTGTGAGGGGCAGTGCGGCACCCTCGGAGGGACTCTCACGCGTGTTACTGAACGGGAAAGGCGGGATGCGGGAAGCACGGGCCCGTGCCGCCGGGTGTTCGGAAACCGTTGCTGAGCCCGCCCTACGCCACAGACGGGGTCATCGAGTGTGACGAGCATGGCGGGGGGCACAGGGCGAGGGGGACCGAGCACACACAGGACTGCAAGGAACGTGCGTGGCCGCACATCTGTGGAGGGAACGTGAAGGGGGAAAAGGCCAGCCCTGAGCTTTGTGGCAGGGGAACCAGCTGGGGCGCAGGCAGTGTGGCAGGGGTGGGGTGGGCCCTGCTGGATGTGGGGGTCCCCAGGGGCAGGCTCCGTGCGGACCCCAGGGGGACTCTCATCTGTTCCAAGTCACTTGGTCAACAGGGCAAACCTGAGGAGCCCTGTCAGGGTCCCTATGTCGCGGACACAGAACCTGAGGCACAGTGACGGTGGGCTTGTCCAGAGTCTCCCAGGAGCAGAGGCAGAGCCAGCCTCAGCCCCCCGGGGTGGGGGTAGGCCCTGGGTGGGGGCGTCTCACCAGGCAGGGCTCCAAAGGGCTGAGCCTGCCACCGGGCCGTCAGGAAGACGGCGGGAAGGCAGGCTGTGACCTTTGCGCCCGCGTGAAGGGCTGCAACCCGACAGCTGAGCTCGGTAACGAGCGGCAGCGATGCGGAAGCTCGGAGCAGATCTGGGGCCGCGATGGGCAGCACCACACGTGTGTAAGCCGTGTCTACATACGTGTCACCTGCATACACACATAAGTGGGCTCCACACAGAATACATCCATATCTCCATGACTGAGGCCCACGAACACGCGAAAGCAAGGGTTTTACTTTTGTGCCTGGCCACCAAGCAGATCTTCCCATAAAGAAAAGACGTGACGGGCCACATTCTCTCCCTGGAAGCCTGTTAAGTTAGAAATAAATAACGGTGATAAAAACCGTACGGCTCAGCCATTAAGAAAACATCTCTTAAAAGACTCCGGATGAAAGAGGAAGCCGGACACAAAACACAAGCTGTCAGGCGGCAATGAAAGGGCCCGTATTTCACCGGGAGCCTGTCCGTCACAGCCAGCGCTGCAATCGGAGGGAAATTTATAACCTCTAGGTGCCTCTCGGACGGAGGGCCTTAGGAAAACGAGCGCCCTACACCTCTGAGTTAACTTGGAAAGAGGTATAAAGTTCACCAGGAAGCAGAAATTAATAGACATAAAAGCCCAAGTTGGTGAAATAGAAAACTAGCAAAAACAAAACAAAGCAGTAGTTTTCTGATAGTACAAGCATAATAAAACAAATCTGAGTTTTTTTGCTTTTACAGCAACACTATAAACCTCAAGGAAGGCAAGAGACCACAGATGCAGAGGACACAAACTCGCCACAAGAAAACGCGTTTCTGCCCAGCGGCAGCTCGGTTGAAACCTTCCAAGGAACCGGAAGGCAGTGTGTAAATTATCCCCAAAGATGCAGTGAATTTATTCGGAGCAAACGACCAGAAAGCAGACCACAAAGGGATGAAAGATCTTGAAACCAAGTGCCAGGCTCAGGGCGGGAGGGGGCCGGTGGGGGTACGGCTCGGCTCTGACATCTGACCCCTCGGGAGGAGAGGGCTCTGCGTTCTCCGGTCCGTCCCAGGGCCCGCAGAGGCCGGGGCTTGGCCTTCTGTAAACACCACATGCACCCAGATCCCCGCTCCCCGGGACCCCGGGCGCTGTTATTTCTGGGATCAGATAGCAGCGATGCCTTTCATCAGGCCTGGGCGGACGGTGCCGGCCTTAATGGCTTTGGAACAGGCGGGCCGTGTTTTTCCAACAGACCCCTGCTGCCGACGGGTGCGGGGCAGCTGTTCCTGTGCTGTGTGACCATCGCACGCATCGGTCTCCTGGTAACGCAGCACTGAGGGGACAGGCGGCGACAGGGCAGGGTGCATTTCTGCAAGGGTGGCAGAGCACCTCGGACACTCACTGAGACAGGCCGTTTCTCCCCGTGGGGGCCGGGTCCACAACGGCCCCCCCAGGGATGGCGGAGCGGTGCCCACCCGAGGGTGTCACTGGACTCTGGTTCTTAGTGGCCAGATAAGTAAAAAATTCCACTGCTTTACTTTGCATTTCTGTTATCATCATTGAGCTTATCAGCATCTTTTCATCCTTAAGACTCACTGGTATTTCCTTTTCTGAGAACTGTTTGTGTATCTTTAATCCTTTCCTCGTCATGATTTACAAGAGCCTCTGAAACACTCCGGTAAAAATTAGCCCTGTGTTTTCCAGAGGAGTGCAACTGTTTTCCCTGAATTATTCTTGGTTATGTTTTTGCTTTGCAAAATATTTCCACTCTGTCTGCTTTTCCACGGGGGCAGAACCGACACAGAGCACACCGCACCAGGGGAGAGCGGACGGCTGGGTCACTTCTGACCCAGTCCAGGGGACGGACACACCGCCCCGAGTTTCCCGGTGGGCTTCGGCCGCCTCCTCCCCGAGCTGGCCCTGGGCCCCGCCATGCCTGGGGACCCCCGACCTTTCTGCCACTCGTCCGTCAGTCTGCACTTGCGGAGTTTTCTAGAAACAAGGCAGTGTGTGCTCTCTTTCTGGTCTGGCGTCTCTCACGGATCATCGTCATTTTGAGACTCATCCAAGCTACTAGGGACATACACAGTTTATTGCTTTCCACTTTTGAGTGATGCCCCATTGCATGGATATGTGACAACTTTAGAAAAGATGGCCTGAAAGTGGACGGGCGTTGGGGTGGCTTCCGGTTTCCGTGAAGCTGCGGTGACGGCAGCAGTCCGTGTGTGCGCGCACCCCACCCCCGGGAGACGCCCAGGGCGAGCCGGGCTGGGTCCCACGGCAGGGGTGCGGTGCGCAGTGCCAGAAGCCGCCCGGCTTTTCCAAAGCAGCGGCCCTGCCTCCCACTCCCACTGGGAGTGGATGAGGGTTCGGGCCCCTCCGCCCCCTCCCCAGCACTTGGTGGGCCCATCTCCTTAGTTTCGGCCAGTGCGCTAACCGGGGGGGGTAGCAGCTCGCTGTGGACTCCGCCCGCATCCCCTGGTAGCCGATGCTGCGGGAGTCAGCCATCTGTGTCTCTGACGGGGCTCCTGTCCACGCCTGGTGCCCCTTTCTGCTTGTCTTACTCAGTGGCAGGTGTCCCCCACACGTCCCAGACACAGGGTCTCTCTCGGATGCGCAATTTGGCATTTTTCCTCCCAACCTCTGGCTTGTTTCTCATCTCCTTTGCAGTGTCTTTCAAACAGAAGGTCTCACTCCGTTCAGCCTGGCTGATTCGTTCTTACGGCCAGTGCCCGTGGCCTCACGTCCCAACCCCTCTGTCCCGGAGTCACAAGCATGTCCTGCCCTCTCGCTCACAGGCATCAGGCATCAGACTTAGGTCTACAATGCGTTTCGCGTTAATTTGCATGTAGGATGTGAGACGTTCAGATCCGGCACGTGGACGGCCAATGGCTCCCACCTGGTGTATGGGAAAGACCGCCCTCTCCCTGCTCTGCTGCCCGCGCGCCTCGGCCGAAAGGCAGCTATCCGTCGGACGGGCGTGGTCGGCCCAGCTCTGTCCTGCCGTCTGTCCCCTTGTCCCCGTTTGCCCGCGGTTTCTAACCTGTTTTGTCTCGGGGCACCCATGCGCTAATGACTGCTGTAAAACTCCGCAGCACACCCAAAAGTATTCTGCTGCTCTGACAAAAAAGGTATAATTTTGATTGATTTACAAAAAAAATACCTTTTTTACTCCAAAGTGACTTTAAAAAAAAAATCAGGTACCTCTACTTGTATGTGTGGGATTTCTGGTACCAAGAATTAACCAATCAGACCCAACCTCATTATTCGACCTGACCAATCAGATGCCAGGCCACGTGGCCCATATGTTCATGGTTCAGGACAGGGCGCTCACGGCGGATGGCTGCTACGCTGGCAGTAATTCCTTTTACCTGACACCCTAAGGGAACAGGAGTCAGTGCCCCTGACCAGTCAGGCGTGGCATGTCTCAAGCATTCTTACCCCGGCCAGCGTGGCTCCGTGGGCTGTATACCATCCTGCAAAGCGAAAGGTCTGGCCACATGCCTGGGTTGCGAGTTCAATCCCCGGTTGGGGCGCATACGAGAGGCGGCCAGTTGATGTTTCTCTCCCTCCCCTAATAAAACCTAAAAAACAATTCTCGTGGCGCACCAGTCGAAACTCCTGCTTCATGCTAACACCACACCGTAGCGTTAGCCCTCCGACGTGGCTTGTTCTCGAAGTTGTCTGGGCGCCCCAGGTCACGTGCACTGCCACGCCAATTTCAGAATCAGCCTCTTGATTTCCACAAAGCGCCTGCTGGGACGCTGGCTGATGTGGGATCGAAGGTGGGGCTCGGAGCGGAGCTGAGGGAGGCACGAACACCACGGCACCCTCTCCTCTTACGTAGATACACTGTAACCGCTCCCGGCCACGCTTGGTGAGTTTCTGGCGCACGCCTCTCAGTATTTGGTGTTTTCAATGCCTCTGCAAGTGGCGTCTTTATAACTCCAGAGCTGCTCTAGCACGTGGACGCAGAATTGGTTTTTGCACATTGGGCCCACATCTGCCACCTTGAACTCCCACGTGGGCTCTGTCACTGTCCGGACCACCCTCCAGATTTTCTACACGGACAGCCGCGTTATTTGCAAATAAAGAGTTCTCCTCCTTTTCCAGCCGGGGCGCCTGAACTCCTGTCTCGTGCCTTATCCGACCTGCTGGAATCTCCAGTTCACTCGGAAGGCAAATGACGGGTCCCTGACCTTCCGGACGGAGCGGTCCGTCTCTCTCCAGGCTTGTCCGCGGGCAGGTGCTCGTCGACAAAGAGACCTCACCCTGGTAAAGGGTGCTTCCTTTTTGCCGAGAGCTTTCACGAGGAGGGGCTGTTGGATTTTGTCAAATTCTTTTTCTGCACCCACTGGATCATAGGGTTCTTCTTTTCTTCATTCATTAAGATGCCCAACAGGCTGATTTTCAAAATGGCAAACTAACCTCGCATCCCTGAACCCCGCTGGTCATAACGTACCACCCTTTTAGTACATTGCTTGACCTGCCGATGTCTTGCTCAGGGTTTTGGTTTTTGTTTTGCGTTAATGTTCACGAAGGACACGTAGCTGTGGGTTCCTCTGACGATGCCGCCTTTGGCTGGTGTCCACATCAGGGCTTCATAATGAGTTGGAAGCATTCTCAGTATTTTTCAATTTTTCAGAAAATGTCCAGAATCGATGTCAATTCTTTCTTGAATGTTTGTCAGGGCTGACCCGTGAGTGCGATGCTGGAATAGACATTGGGGGAAGGTTTTTAACTACCACTTTGATTTTATTAACGGATAGAAAACTGTTCAGGTTACCTATTTCTTGAGTAGCTTAGTTACATCTTTCCGGAACTTCGCCCGCCCATTCCATGGAAGCAGCTGCAGTGGAACAACGGCAGAGACCACTCCCCCCGGCCCGGTGAGACCCTCAGGAAATGTGCTGCCGGCCCCTCGTCTGTTTGTTAATACGTATTTAATACCTACTGTGTTTTTTAATGAGCTGAACGAAGCTTCACTGTGTTTTCCCGTGCCCCCCTGCACCCCAATCCTCACGCTGCTGTCCCTCGGCCCTTTTCCCTTTTTGCTCCACCCCTACCTGCCCCCCCAGCCCCCACCCTGCTGTCAGCCTGCTCTGAGTCTGTCTCTGTTTTCCTTGTTAGTTCAGGTCGTTATCTCTCATTTCTGACACTAATTGAAATTCGTGCCTTCTCTTTGCCTCCTGATAACGTCTAAGTTTTATTCATCTCCCCGCCTGCCCCCGCCCCTGAAAAAATCAGCTTTTGGCCTTATTTTCTTCCTGTGGCTTTTCTGTTTCGAGTTTCGTCAGTTCTCCGATCTTCCTTCGTGTCCTGTTCCTGCTCCTCCCAGGTTCTGTCCGCTGTTCTCTTCCCGGTCCCTGCAGGTCAAAGGCGGGTCGCCCTCCCCGTGTGGCCGCGTCCACCTGTCCCCGGCGTGTCTGCGCTGCCTCAGCAGGACTCACACGTCCTGCTCCGCGGGTCTTCCCTCCGTCCAGCCGAAACGCGTCTAGTCCCCTTTGCCGCTCGTCCGCCCTGTGCTATTTTGAAGGGCATCACTTTGCTTCCAGCCCCTGGAGGATTTTCCAGAGGTCTTTCTGTCGTTGATTTTCAAACCTCACGGGGAGTTGTTTTGAGGGACACAACTCAGTCTAACCTGGCCAGCGCTCCGCTGGGCCTGAGGACGAGGTTCCGACCCAGGAGCTCGGGGTGTGTCCGAGGAAACGGGTGCCGCCTCTGCCCCGTCGCCCCGTCTCCCTGCACCCACTCGAGGAGCCACAGGACCCTGGTCTGACGGGCATGGGGCAACCAGGGTGGTCACCTCGGTTACAATCCGAAGTCCCCCTCCGAGAGTAGGCTGCAGACCCCAGGAGGGCCCCTGGGACCCTGCCTGTCCTTCAAGGACCTTTTCCTTTGCCCCAGAAGTCCCAGCAGCCCCGGCTCCTGGTTTCCCCCGCAGGTGGCGCCAGCCCTCGCCCGGGGACCTTGTTTCAGACGCACATCCCCGGGACGACCCACAGGCCCTGTGACACGGGACCCCAAGAGACGGCCTCTGAGTCTGTCCAAAGTAAATCCTCCAGGTGACTCGGGGACTTTCTGGGAAAGTGCTAGCCGCAAGTGTCACCGCTGGGTCCTGTCCCCAGAGCAGCTCTGTGACAGGCCCCACGGGGAGTCCCTCTCTGCTAGTGTCCCCGACAGGCTGCTGTGAGGGCCCCTGGGTGCGGACTACACGCTGGTTCCCCCAGCCGGTCCCGGGGGTCCGCCCCCCCGGGAGCCCACTGTGCAGACGTAACGTCCCCCAGGAGGACCGGCGGGGCCCAGAAACCGAGACGCCCCACGTGCGCCCGGGCCCTGCGGGGGCCAGGCCAGTCGGGAGCGGGCAGCGCAAACCATGGCCGCGCACGCGCCCTGGCCTCCGGTCTCGGAGTCTCATTCAAGGCCTCCCCCCTGACAGGTGGCCCAGCTGGCACTCACACGGCTTGTCTGCGGACCCCACGCCACACGCGTGCCGGGTCAGCTCACCAGGCCACCCGGACAAGCAGGGGGACAACGTCTCCTCAGTCTGAGTACCCCGGAACCCGCAGACGGAAGCCTCAATCTGGGCACAAGGGAAGCCCCACGGGCCAAAGCTTCGCCCACCGCCCCGGGCACTGCCCGGGCTTACGAAGCCTCGAGGAAATGAGACACTGCGAGTCGGAGTCAGGAGAAGCCACAAACACGGCGTCAGACTGGCCAGGGACCGCGGTCGGTGGAGCTGTGGGGTAGCGACGGCATCAGCACATTCAGAGGACCCAGAAACGAGGCTGCACAGAGAAGACACAGCTCCCCGAACAAACCGGCCTCCGAGAGCAGAGGCGCCGCTCGCCGCTTTCCGACACACGCTGAGCTCGGCACCGCAGACCTTCACGGAAGCCCCGGCTTCGTCCGGCCGTGACACGAGTCCCCACCGTGGCCGTCAGCAGCCCTCGGAGGGTGGCTGACAGAGGCCAACCCCAAACCCAGGGCGACAGCTGCCCTCGGGAGCTACCCTGGGCCCCTGGCGGCCTCACCGGCCACTTGGCTCCAGAAACGCGGTGGCTCTGTGCTGGGCTGACCTATCGAGCGGGCAGGGAGGAGACCCGCTCTGCGCGGGGCCCCCACACAAGGCGCCGGACCCTCTCGGCACTCGGGCCTCATTAGCATTCCGCGGGCGGCGCCTCGAAGTCCGTGACACCCAGGGGCTGAATGGGGCGCCCGGCACTCAGCAGCCGCCAGGGATGCCCTCCCCACGCCCAACCTGCCCATTAGCATTTGCAGAAAGCCTCCATTTGCATCGCGACAATGGTCCTGCCCTGGCCCCGGAGCCGCGGGGGCACTGGGCACCCGCCGGCACAGTTGTCCTTTGTGCCCACGGCGGCGGCGGGCGGGGAGCACGTCCCAGGGCTCTCCGGCAACATGGCCAGGCCAGAGCCACCTCCAGACTGCACGTGACGAGGCCAGGGGGCCTGTCCTGCCCACCGACTCCCCGGGAGGGTGCCCACGACGGCCCCCGGAGCCCAGGGACCCCCCCGGCACACGCTCTGCCCTGCTGCCAGTGCACGGTCCCCAGGCACAGGACACGACGTGAGTGGGCCGCCCAGGACTGCAGAGGACGGAGCTTGTCACACTCTGCCACAGCCGGGGCAACGCCTCTGTCCCCACCGCTGCCAGTCACAGCCAGGACGTGCTGCTGGGCTGCAGGACAGGCCCGAGAGGTGGGGGCGGGGGCAGCGGGGAAGTGCCAGGAGGATGAGTGGTGCCCAGTCCACGGGAACCGGGGCCGCTGCCTCTGGGCCACACGCGGGGCACCGGCCGCCCAGCACGACGGAGGCGGGGCCTGGAGCCCAGCAGCCAGGGTCGGGGGTCAGAACAGGAGGGGGTCCCTCCAGGTGTGTCAGGGCCTCCCCAAGGGACGTGCTTTTGAGCCGCAGGCAGAGAGGCAGGACTGAGGGGCAGACCCCGGGCCGGGGGAGCCCAGCCCAGGCCGTGGGACGCCCGACGCCCACCCGGAGAGGGCGGGTGGTCTGGGGAGGAGCGGGCGCCCCAGGGTCGGCGCCCAGCGCCCAGCCCGCACACCGCGCGGAGGGCCCTCACCAGAGCTGTCATAGCTGTCCACGGGGAAGTGGTCCGGCCTCCGCTCCTCGGACACGGGGTCACACGTGATGTAGGGCACCGTGAGCATCTTCTCCCCCGGGCTCAGCCCGTTGTCCTTGTCCACTTTGAACTTTTTCTTCTTCACCTGATAAAAGAAAAGGACAGTTGGCGGCCGAGGGCGTCCTGCACCTAGCCTCCCCGCCCCCACCGCCCCAGGGCACCTCCCACCCAGAGGGCGGGCTGCCCGCGAGCTCCCACAGCGAGCTCCCGCAGGGCAGGGGCACAGGAAGCCGCACGCAGACAGGGCTCCAAGAGCGTGCCAGGGCAGTGGTGACGAGGGCTGTGCCCCGGAGGTTGGAGCGCATGACGGGGGACTTGCAGGGGGGCCACCAGAGGCCTAAGGACGTGACCCGCACGAGGGGAGGGAAGAGACCACATGCCAACCTGGGGACGGCTCTGGCTGAGGGAACAGCGGGCCCAAAGGGTCCCAGTGGAGCTGGGAACTGGGAGGGGGCCCCTCCATGAAGGTGGGGGCCAGAGCCCTCTGTCCCCCATTCTCCACTGCAGCTGAACCCCAGCGCTCGCGTCCAAGCTGTCTGAACCCTCCCAGCTGCAGCCTCTAAGCCAGCACGCCATGCCCAGCACGGAGAGCCCAGCACCACGGTCCACCAGGAGTCTTCCATGCGGCCTGTCCCGCTCCTAGGGCACCTCCTCTGGGCCGCCACGGCCCCGAGTCGGGGGACACTGGGATGGGGGGGACACCGGGATGGGGGGTCCAGCACGGAGGTGTGCACACCCCAGGCCCAGGATGGTGCTGACGCCCTGAAACCCCAGGGTCAAACCCCGGCCGGGAGCTGACCCCCACAGCCTCCCTGCCCACCAACGAGGGCCCCCCCCCGTCCTGGGCAGGGGGGCTGTTACCATGGCAGACTTCTTGGGCTTGGGGCTGGGGGACACCAGGGTGTGGCCCCGGGGCGTCTTCCGCACGTAGATTTTCCAGGTGGAGGAGTCGGGGTTCTCGGCGGCGTAGCACCGCCAGGCCGTCTGGAACCAGAGGGGAGAGACCGTCACCTGCCGAGCCGCCCGGTGGGGCAGCCCGAACCCTCACGCCTGCCGGCGTCGCCCAAAGGCCGCGGGCCTGGCCCTCCCGCGGCCCCGGGTCACGTGCACGCCCACCCGCCTCCACGTCCCTGTCCCAGGCTGTGCCCCGCCACACACGAGACAGGCCCGGCCCCTGAGCACTCCCGGCTGCGCTCACCCCACGCTCCCTCAGCGGGCGCCCGAGCCCACACCTAACCCCGGCCTTCCTGAGCACGGGCACCCGAGGGGTGTGACTCAGTCCTGGGGCCGCACGGGGGCTCCCCTCCGGCAGGCGGTCTGCCCACGCGGGTGCTGGTTCTACAGGCCCGTTTGCGGTCTCTCCAAAAGGAGACCATGTGGGGCCGTGACACTGGACCTGGGGGGCGCGCAGCCCCTCGGCGTGATGGCCACTGCTCATGTGTCCTCCCTGTCCCAGGGTGTTGGGCCCCAGACCCGGGTTCCGGAAGGGCCTCGGCAGAGAGAGGTGGAGGCCACAGCTGCTCGCCCCTCGCCGAGGCCCCAGGGGCTGCAGGCGCGACCCCTGACCCTCCTGGCGGCATTCCGCTCTGGGCGCGCAGAGGAGCCGCACTGTACAGACCCCCTCGGGGCAGAGCGTCCCACGGCCACGGCCAGGAGCCTCCTCGGGGGGCGCTGGGCCCGCTTGTCCCTGCTCCTCCGCCCCCAGTGGGGCTGGGACCAGAACCCCAGGAACCGGAACCCCAGGAACCTGACCTCAGGCAGGTTCTTGAGCCCCAGTCTGTCTGTGCCCAGGGCGGCCAGCTCTGTGCTCCGTCCCCAGAGCCTGGGCGTAGACTAGAGCTGCAGACCTGGGGGCACAGGGCCGCCCGCCTCTGGCACCTTCCTTCTCCCACTGCTCTGGCCCCTCTGGCCCCCTGAGGCGTGCTCTGGGCCATCCGAATGCTGAGCTCTGGGCCTCACTTGGTATTGTGAGGGGGCCCCGAGTCCGTGGGTGCTGGGAGCGGCCCAACGCAGGGACCCTGTGCAGGTAGGGCCCTGACCCCTCGGGGATATTCGCCCAGGCCCTGCCCTCCTCCCCAGACTTGCTCCCCTGTGAAGCGAGGCTGTGGCCTCGGGAGGGAGAAGGAAGTCACATCGGTGAAACGCTGAGGCCAGCCGCTGTGGCTGGGAGCGAGAGGCCTGCAGACCTGGCTGGGGTAGGCCCCCAGTGGCCAGGCCACATCCTCATTCCCAGCCCGCAGGGAGTGGCCGTCCACGAGGCTTCCCCGGCCCCACTGCCACCTGGCCAGCACTTCTTGGAGCAGGAGGTCCAAGAGGCGAGGGCGTCCGGGCTGGGGAACGCAGACCGTCCACGTTCCGGAGGGTCCGCGTGGGAAGCGCCAGGGCGGGGAGCGGCTCCCAATGCCCAGGACGGACACTGGTGGGGCGGGCCCCGTGAACACAGCTGGGCCTGACGGCCAGGCCGCCGGGCGGGCACGGTCACCTGGATGAGCGAGGCTGCCGCTGGGATCTGCCGGTTGAAGTGCTTCTGCCTCTGCTTCTGCTGGACCTTGAGCGCGAAGCCGGAGCCCAGGATGCCCTGGTGGGGGGGCGGGAGCGGGCACTCAGGTGCGGCCGGCACCTCGGCCTCCCCTGCCCGAGGCGGGAGGCCCCCACCCAAGGAGGACCCTGTGGCACCCGGGATGCCTGGTGGGATGGGAGGACCAACGCATCGGGTAGGGAGCCCCCTACCTACAGGTGTGCACACCGTGTACGCCCCACACTGTGCACACACCCAGAACCCAGGTGCAGGCCATGCACACGTGTGAGCATGGACTGTGCCACGCTCTGCACCCCCGTGAACACACACAGCACACATGCACGTCCAACATGTGAGCGCACACGATGCACACACATGCCACTTGTCTGTGACACACACGCCCGGTGACCCGGAGGCGGCTGGGAGCGGCACGTGT
>CM052543.1:1095983-1127452 GCA_028533065.1 Trachops cirrhosus | reverse complement strand
TGCACACAGAGGCCGAGCGTGCCCCCCGCAAGACGGCGCGGCCACCAGGGCCCCGGGGCGATGTGGTGGGTGGGGGTCTCCCGAACCGCACGGCGCCACAGCAGCCAGCTCCCCAGGGGGCGGGGCACGCAGGCTGGGCGCCCACAGGGACCGGGGCCGCCCGCTGGCCCCACGCTGGAAGAGGCTGCCTGCCCCCGGGGAGGCCGGCTCTCGGCAGGAGCTGGATGGGGACGACTCGCCACTTCCTGACCCCACTCCGGCTGCACATGTTCCCTTGTTTCCCCAGAGGAGCAGGCGCAGCTCAACCTCCTGCTCGGTGGGGAGCCACGGGCACAGTCAGGGTGGGGGAGCGACGGCGAGGCAGGGCTGCCTCTGGCTGCCATCTGAGGTTCCCCCCTGAGGTCTCCCGCAGCAGCCCGACGGGGACATCCTGCAGGGACTCCGGAGCCCACCCTGCGGGCCAGCTGCTCGGTCCCCGCACCCTGGCCCACAGCTGCCCCGGAGTCCGGGTCTGGCAGGAGCCGGCTCTGAGCATGGCGAGGGGCCCGAGGATGCCCCGTGTCACCACCGGCCTGTCGACACGGACCGTCACACCCGCACGCCAGGGCCGCAGGCACAGTGGCCCGGAGTGTCCGTGAGGGAGACCATCCTGGATGGACCTGCCCGCCCCGTCGCAGGCTGCCCGGCCTCGCTCCTGTGGGAGCGCCAGGCTGGTGAGGGTGGCCTCTGGGGGCCGAGAAGGTCCACGTGGAGCACCCCCCTTTCCTGTAGGGAGTGGAGACATGGAGGGAGGGCCTAGGGGGCCCACTGAGTGGCCTCTACCCTCTGAAGGCGAGGCCCCACACGGCACAGGTGACAGCGCAGAGCCCCCGGAGCGAGGCGAGAGGCCAGAGGGAAGCAGGGACCGGGCAGGACGCCGGGCCTCGGGCAGGACAACAGCACAGGGCGTGGGACACACAAGGGAGCGGCCGGCACGGGCACCGAGCCGCCCCTGCACAGACCCTCCCTGGGCGCACTCTCCCCAACCCGCCTTCCGCACCGGGACACCGCACACACGTGTGGAGACGTGCGAGGCAACACAGCACATGTGTGCACGGCAAGGCCACGGGCTGGTGCCAGGCCTGGTGTGACACTCTCAGGCTCAGGACCGACACCTCACACCCCGCCCCCCACGCACACACCCTGCACGCCTGGTGCCCGGGGACCTGCAGGGAGCACCGGGCCACCCTGGGCCATGGTAGAATGGGCCGTTTTACAGCCCCTGCTCGGAACTTGCCCCGGACGAGGGGGATCTAGAATGCACCTCTGCACATCCGCAGGGCCCCCAAATGTGGGCGACACGGCTGGGCCACCGCAGCCCCACAAACACAGCCGGCCCGCCCCGGGGCCTGGAGCCGGCCTCGTCCTCCCAGTAGCCTCTGGGCCTTCACTGCCGCGTCGGAGGCCGGACAGGGAGAAGCTGCCAGGCCCCCGCACCTCCCGCTCAGCCCTGAGGAGCGGGTGCTGGTATCACCAGACTCCCCCCTTCCGACAGCAGCGCCCTGCAGGCCACCCTCTGAGGGGGCGGGGGGCACCGGCCCAGTCATGGCGACACCACCGAGCAAGCGGTCAGTCTGTGGCCACCAGCACAGGCCGGATGCATCTGGAGATGTCACGGCCGTCTTTCCAGAGGGGAGGGTGGCCGACAGCAGGAGGCAGGACGCTGCCAACCGGGACACTTAGGGAGTCCCCAGTGTGCCACCTCCATCTGACAAATCATTACGGAGGAGGAAACAGAGGCTGGGAACAGGGGCCCCCGCTGTGCCTGAGGCATTGGAGGCTGGCCCAGCCTGGGCGCCGACCAGGTCCCGTGTCCCTGCACCAGCGTGCCCGGGCTGAGACCGGACACCCAGACTGTTGAGAAGGAGCCTGTGCCTTGGGCCCCCATTATGGCACCACGGTTGGGGGTGTCAAGACCTCACATTGTCGCTCCACGTCCAGCTCCAGCCCCGGGGCCCTGGCCACCACGTCACCACGCCGCTCCCTGCACCGAGCACCTTTCTCTCTGTCGGGCTGAGGTTGATGAGAGCCGAACACCATCCCCAAGGAAACCCACGAAGTTCCAGTGAGGAACCCTGCCAGGCGTCAGCTCCTGGGCAGCAGACAGACCTGCCCCACAGACTCCTACTCATCCTGTAAAACCCAGTTGTAAATGCCCTTCCTCGGGGAGCACCCCGGCTAGGTTCCCAGAGCCCGATGGCCCACAGGCGCTCACCTCTCAGCTGCCTCATCCTCCCAGGCTGTGCCCGGGGCCCAGGCAGGGGAAGAGCCCGGGATCGGGTGGGGTCTGAGCACGGTGCGGTGGGCCAGGGCTGCCCACCCCAGACCTGTGGGCCTCAGTTCCCCCAGCGTCGGAGGAGGTCCTCACACATCTTGCATGTGACTGTCCGGGAGGCCCTGTCCTGGCCCAGGTGCCACCCGGCCTCTGGAGCCCTCCGACCCCACCCTCCCAGGAGGCCTGAGCGGCCGGGGCCTTCCGGAGCCACCGGCAAAGGAGGGGGAACAGGAGTCCGACTATTTGAAATGGTGGCCGAGATGCGGGGACAGGCTGCCAGCTTTTTCACTCTGGATTCTAAATTTAGACTTGGGGGTAAACAGAGCCCGCCGCCTCTGACTGGAGAGACCCCCGGGCGCTGGACAGCGTGGGGCCTGTGTTTGGAAAGGCAGCCCCCTCCCCCCTCCGACCACAGCACCACCAGAGCAAAACGCCCGAGACCCTCCCCAAACACCCGGCGGCCGGGCGTGGGGCGCCACGTGTCGGGGAGCGGGGCGGCCTCCACCAGAGGCGGGCGTCCCCACCGGAACGCAGGGGGACAGGAGGAGACGCCCGGCCACTGGGCTGGCACCTTTGCTACCGACTGGACGCTGAGGCTCGGGGAGGGACCTCCTCAGGAGGCCCACGCGGGGCACCTGCTGTCCTGAGCTGCATAGTGGAGTCCCCACCCCTGGAAATGCGTGTCTACCCGAACCCTCGGGACAGGAGCTCACGTGGAAAGAGGGCCCTGGTCGAGGGGGTCGAGGGGAAGCTCGTGAGTTCAGACCAGCAGGGGTGGCCCTAACTGGAGGACAAGTGTTCCTAGAAGAGGCAGGACATGTGACCACAAGCCCAGGGGAGCCCGGAGCCCCCAGACACCGGGAGGAACGCTCCTCCCCACAAGCCTTCGCAGGGAGTACGACCCGGGGACACCTGGACCTCGAACTTCCGGCCTCCCGATCACGGACAGGACGCACGCGTGTTGCGTGCGGCGGGACTCAGGCGGGGCAGCCCCTGGAGGCGATCGTACCCCATCCCCAGGGACACCGCCCCGTATCATAGGCACATCGGCTCCTTCATTCATTCACTGACTGGACAGACGCCGGCTGGCCTGGCGGAGAGGCGGAGAGGCGGAGGGCCGCCCCGCGGCACCTACGGCCCCCCGGGCGCACGAGTGTCCGCCCGGCGCTCTAGAGGAGGCGCAGTGGACGGCCCTTCCCCGTGGCCTGGCCACCCGCTGCCGGTGTGTCCCCCACGTCTCGGGGAGGCCGGCCTGGTGGCAGGGCAGCCCAGTGGGCTGCACCATCGTCCGTCGGGTAGAAGCCCCTGGCGTCTCAGGGTGCGGCAGGGGCCGCGCTCGCGCCCGCGGAGGGTGGACGAAGCCAGGACACAGGAAGCCGATAGAAAGCGACTGCTTAGCTGCAGACGCACGCGGGCTGAGAGCCCGGGCCGGGCTGCCCGGCTTCGGTTTCTGCAGCTCTGTTTGTCCGGGCCGCGCCAGGAACACAGCCCATAACTCAAGCCGTGGGGGCCGCCTGGACAGCTGCAGGGGCAGCGGCCGCTATGAATGGGAGCCGTTTGCCCCAGGGCCCGGGTGTCGGGGGCCCAGGGCAGCCTGGGGCCCGGCGGGAACAATGGCCAGGCCAGGGCCCACGGTGGCCGAGGCTGGAGCTGCAGCTGACGGCCAGAGCCGGGGCGCCGGTGCCAAGCCGGGCACAAAGGGGCCGTTTTCCCGGCTGGCGGGCGGATGTTTGCACAGGTGTGGGAGTGGGCGCGCCACTGTGCCGGGGGCGGGGGCGGGGGGAGCCTTGCTGCCTGCGGCTCCAGGAGTGGCTGGGGAGGCGGGGTGGTGGGGGGTGCAGCTCTGAGGCCGGGCACCGCTTATCAGCCGAGCCTCGGCGTTCACCGCGTGCTCTGGTCCCCGGGGAATCCTCCCGGCTCCGGGCAGCCTGTCCCCTCTGTCCACCACAGGCAAGCTCTCTGCTGGGGACCGAGTCCTCCTCCCTCCCAGACTTGCCGGGCCTGCCCCACCTGGGCCTATGGGCCCCGGGAGGGAAGGCGGGCGGCGGACAGGGGCCAGGCCGGGCCCTCCCTGCCCGGGAGATGGGCCAGCACATGGTTGCCTGTGCTGCGTGGCCTGGCGCACTGGGAGCTCCCAGAAAACTCCATGACGCGGCCAAGGTCGGAAGTCCTCTCTGCACGCCTGGCGTCACGGGGTGGGGACGAGGAAGCAGCAGAAGCCTGCCTAGGGCCACAGGGCGGTCCCCCCACCTGGACGAGCGGGGTGGGTCTCCCCCCGGGGAGAGGTGGGGACACATGGCCGGCTGGGGCCCCTCGCACCCTGTGCCGCCCCCCAGGCCAGGCCCACCTCCTGCGTGCAGGCGGCCACCCTCTCCCCTCCCTGGCCCGAGCAGGCCTGGACATCGGCCACCCCCGCCCCCAGCCTGAAGGGCTCCCACTCGGCCACTCTCGCCACCGGCAGCTCGTACGGGCACCTGCTGGGCTCTCGCCGTGGCTCCAGCCCATTCCAGACCCTCCTGGGCCCCGTGTGCCCCAGAACGCTGCGCCCCACGGCCACACCCTTATCTTCCCCGCAGCAAGCATCCGGCTGGCCCTCTCACGCCCAGCTCTGCCCAGAAGGGTTTCTGGCATTGGGGCTCAGAGTCCCCACTGACGAGGCAGAAGATCTCCAGAAGCCAGAGCCCAAAGGCCCACAGGGCGACGTCCCGGCCCCTCCTCTGCCCGGGCCCTGGGCACAGTGGCTGCGCGGTCCCCCACAGGACAGCGCCCCCCAAGGGTCCCGACTTACCACCCCCCACCAGAGGGCATCGGCGTAGCTGCCGAACTCGACGCGGCCCGACTCGTTCACGGCGTCCTTCTCGGCCAGGTACACGAAGTAGGAGGAGAAGATGAGGCCCAGGAAGCCGATGTACAGGGTGGTGATCAGCTCCTGGGGGCGCAGTGGGGGCGGTGGCCGGTCAGCGCGCGGGGCTGCGGGGGCTCGCTGCACAGACAGACGCAGGCGGCCAGGCCCCACGGCTCCCAAACGGCTCCGTGCAAGCCGCGCTGCGTCCCCCGTGCGGACGGCACACGCCAGTCACAGTGACCGGGTTCCCACAGCTCCCGTGAGTGGCCGCCGTGGGGCCTCCCCCCAGGAGCCAGGCCGGCCCCGGCCCTGGCCGCTGCCCAGGCGGACGCCCTGGGCGGACACGGGCTGCGGTGAGCGCCGGGTCCCTTCCCAGGGGACCGAGCTGAGGTGAGCGGGCCACCTCGCCTCCCCCGGGCCGTTGGTGGCCGTTTGAGGTGTGGGGCCTCTCGGGCATTTTCCCACGTAGTGTGTCTGCCCTTTCGTTTGCCCAGCGGTCCCTCGTCCCCAGCTCAAAGGGACACAGGCTGGCCGTCAGGCTGGCAGGCAGGTCAGGGGCCGGCCTGCGCCCTCCCTGGGCCCCGCCCCCACCAGGGCCCCCACCTGGCGGTGGATGAAGACCACGGAGCCCAGGAGCCTCCAGGTGCCGCCCTGACGGTCAACGTGCAGCATCCGCAGGATCTGGAGGAAGCGGATGCCCCTGCGAAGGAGAAGCCGGTGTCCCTACAGGGCGAGTCCCCGCCGGGCATGCCCCCACAGCCCTCGGGGTGGGCAGCCCTCGCACCCCCGGCCCCTCCTCCAGCGCGTCTCCACGCTCTGCCCGTCCCCAGATCGCCTTCAGCCCAGTTTACAGATGAGCAGACTGAGGTCCCCGGGTGGTCAGGTCACAGCCTGAGTCCAGGCAGCGGGAGAGAACTCTCGCAGAGTCACCCCCTCCCAGCACGCTGCCCCACGGCCGGGGTGGGGGGCTGCCACCTGGGCGTACCTGATGGCCGAGGTGGCGAACACCTGCCCTTTGGAGCCCACGCAGAGGACGACCATGGAGGCCACAACCACGATGAGATCTGAGGGACGGCAGGTCACCACCGTCACCAGCCCGGCAGCTGGCTCGGGGGAAAGAGCTTGGCAGAGGGGTGGGGAGGAGCCCCACGAAGGGACCCAGGGACCCTCGGACGGCAGGCCTGGCCCCGTCTCAGGCACCTGCAGAGCCCCCTGGTCCCCGCCCCCACCCCGTCAGCCACGGGGGCGGCAGACGCCCTCACTGTGCCCAGCACAACCGCAATCCCCGTCCTGTGAGTAGTGTCTGGGGGTGGGGTGCTGAGTCTGGCCCTGTGCTGGAGGGCCTGGGGGCCCCCTCCTGGGCTTGGGGTCCTCCCCGTCCCAGGCAGAGTGGCCTGGGCTCTCTGTCCTCAGGGACATCCCCGTAGTGCCCCTGACTGGGGTCCACCCCATCAGAGCTGCTCTTCCTGGGGCAAAGGGGCCCAGCCCTGGCCTGGAGACCCCGGGGCAAAGCCCCCACGGGGGCCGACGTGACTCACCGATGATGGAGATGGGCTTGCGGGCAAAGCGCAGCCGCCCCCAGACGCCCACGTACTTGCTGCGGCAGCCTGCAGACCACAGGCGGACCACGTACTCCGTGCCGAAGAACACCACCAGGACGATCTCCTGTGGGGACAGAGGGTGTGAGCGCGTCCTGCGGCTCTGCCACCCGAGAAGCCCGGCCACACCCGTGCACAGCCCCCCCACGGGAGCCTCCGCAGAGAGACACCCCGCACCAGCGGCCTGCATCCGGGTCGGCAGGGTCGGGGGGCAGCCCCAGCCCAGGTCCACCGCCAGTGGGCACCCAGTGAGGCTCCCGGCCCTTCAGACCAGCGCCTCCCGGGCCCAGGGGGACACCCGCGCCAGGGCTCAGGGGCAGCTCTGGGACTGGTACCCTCGCCTGGCCCGGGAGGCGTGACAGCCCGGGGCCTGCGTTCTCCACGGAGCCCCAAAGCTCAAGCCGTGCGCCCCAGCTTGGGGTTAGAGAGCATACGCCCTCCCGGGACTGTCACTCCGTCACCTCCCACGGCCACCAGGCCACAGCATCCAGGGAACAGGGTTTGAGGTGAGAGCAGGCAGGGGCTGGGGAGCTGGGCTCCAGCGGGGAGGGGTGCGGGGGGCTCAGGGGGCGTCACCGGCAGTGTCCTGAAAGGAGGGCGGGCCCGAGGTTGGCTGGGACCCTGCCACACGGGAGACCCCTGCCTGGGCCCGGAAAGGCTGTCCCACACATACATCTGTCTGCGGTTAGGGGCTGGGAGGGAGGGGGAAGCCAGAAGGCCAAGGCTCGGACTTGGGTTACAATGGGTGGGTGTGCCGTGGACGGACATACGGACGGACGGACGGAGGGAGAGGTGGGCAGACCAACAAATGGACGGAGATGGCTGGTGTAAAAGTCAAACCCGGGAGGAGGCTGCCATCACCCGCCTACCAACTGTGCAACCCCGATACCACGGGCCCGAGTCTGCCAACGCAACGCCCCCCGGGACTGAGTCACGGAGGAAGAGAAAACCTGAACCGAAAACCTCCCAGCCGCCCCTACTGGGCGCGCTCGGCTGCTTGAGCGTCGTCCTGCAAAGGAAAAGGTCGCCAGTTTGATTCCCAGTCAGGACACGTGCCTGGGCCGTGGGTCCCACCCCGGTCAGGGTGCGTGCGAGGGGCTTCTCATCCATCGAGGCTTCTCTCTCGCACGGATGTTTCCCTCCCTCCCTTCCCCTCTCTCTACAATTAAATACATTTTAAAAGTTAAAAACAAAACAACAAAAGTCTCAAACAAAGGGAAGCCTGCAGCTGACGGCTCTGGTGAACGCCACCAAACATTTAAAGAAGTAACACTAATCCCCCTCGAACTTCTCCCGGAGATTTAAGCAGAGAGAGTCCTTCTCGGAGCCCAGCACGTCCCCGATCCCAAAGCCGGAGGGAGCCACAGCAAGGAAAGGGAACGCAGGCGGCCCGCATCGTAAGGACGCCGGTGCACCGCCCCCCCCCCACTGTAAGATACTAGCGAGCAGAATTCTGCCGCATATTGAACAGATCATCCGCGATGCCCACGTGGGACTTGTTCTTGGAATGCAAGGACGTTCAGTACTTCGGCATCGATCAGTCCCTTACATCATGGTAACGGAATGAGGGGAGAAGCGCACGATTCCCGCTGGCTCGGAAACAGCCCTCGACGAAGTCCACACCCTTTCATGACAAGAGACGCTCAGCAGAACAACACAAGGCAGCTGCCTCTTTGGAGTAAAAGTCACATATATAAAAAAAAACTGCATCGAACACCGGGTCAGTGGCGAATGATGGACGTTTTCCCTCCGGGAGGGGCAACGCGCCAAGGACGCCACTGTCGCCGTGTCCACTCAGCACAGCCCTGGACGGTCCGGCCAGGGCAGCGGGGCGGGAGGGAGACGAGAGGCACCCGGACGGAAAAAGCCCCCTCCGCCTTCGGGTGACAGGTGACGGGTCCCACACGTGGAGCGCCTGACCCTCGCCACGAGGAACGGTCGGACCCGGCCGACCAGCCCGGCGGCGCGGGGGACGGAGCCCACACACACACACGTCGGTCACATCTTTGTGTCGGCCACATTGTTTCCACAAACAATGGGCGATCTGAAAAGGAAGTCACAGAAACAATTCTGTTTACAGTAGCGTCCGAAAGAATACTTATAAATCAGCTGAGGAGGTGACGGATCGGGGCAGTGGAAGCTGAAAAGTGCCGATTAGAGGAATTAACAAGGACGTCAGTGACGAGACCGGCGGTCCGCCCGGGCGGGCGGGCCGGAACGGGGCTGCTGAGCTGTCGAAACGACTCGGTGTGAGCAGGGGGTTCACTGCGAACCCTCTCAAGCTCCCGAGGTCTCGGGCTGCAGAAACGGAAAAGCCATCTTCAGTGTAGAGGGCCTCTCCAGGGACACCGGAGAGCTGGAACCGAATGCGGCCTGTCCGCACAATGGAATATTGCTTGGTCTTAAAAAGGAAGGAAACCCTGACACAGGCTCTGTGGACGGGCCCCGGGGCCTTCTGCTGAGGGCGAGGGGCCGGTCAGGGCCCCTGACCGCCGGCTCCTGCCCCACTGTCCCCAGGTGCCTGGCTCTGCCAGGGCCTCTGGCCCGCCGGGTGACAGTGGCAGGCCCTCCCTGCCCGGGAGCTGACCACAGGGGTGGTGGGCGCTGCCGGCTGGCTCTCACGTGTCATTGATCAGGACGAAATAATGTGTATGCCCCCCCCGCCACCCTGTGTGTGTTGGGGCGAGCTCAGCGAATGGTGGGGGGCCCTGTGGGAGTGTTGACGGCGTTCCACTGCAAGTTTCTCGGCCTGTAACATCACGTCCCTCAGGGGGCGGGGGGCGGGGGTTGGGGGCACCCGGGACATGCTGGCGTGGACTCTGGCCTCATGGGGCGGGGCACCAGTCCCTCCTCTGCCGGCTCCGGGGCAGCGGCCTTGGCCCGGAGCTGCTGGCGGCAGGGACTTCATCTCCCTCATTTGTTTCCCGGGACGGGACGGGAATGGAGAGGGCCCCCCACACCATGGGCAGGTCCACCCCGTGGAGTCTGTTTTCTCATCCTGTTGCATTTTTAAAATAATCACTGAATACTTCAGCTGCGTCCCAAGCAGATCTGAAGTGCTATAAGCGTCTCAGAACAGCCCTTAAAGTAAACAAACATCCGGCATTTCTGCTGACGGCTGCACGTCCCCCTCCCCCCGTGAGCCTGGCCTCTGGCTCCAGGGGGCCCGGCCGGGGCTCAGCTGCCCCGGCTCCGCAGGCCGGCCTGCTGAGAGGCAGGATCCCCTCTGGAGGGTGAGGTGTAGGAATAATTTTAAACAACGCTAATCCCCAAATCCTGTTTGAGTCTGGAATGCAGAGCAAGCAGGCCGGCCGGGGCTCACCGCGTCCAGGCGGCCCCAGGCTTGGGGCTCGTCGACGTGGCGGTTGGGGGGGGAGGGGGGCGGGGGCCGAGCTTGCTCAGAGACAAAGTGACCGCCACCCGCCTCGAGTGCTGAGCAGGATGGCACTCGGGGCCAAGGCCACGGCTGGACCCAAAACCTGGGAGCCCTCGATGGGACCCCAGGGGCAGACGTCCTGGCTTGTCCAGCATGTCACCACCTCTGGAAGCCAACCGTCCCCGGCCTGGGTGCGGAAGGGCTGGATAGGCCTGTGGGAGGGGCCTTGGACAGCCTGGCCTGGGCACTGGGGCAGGGGCCTCGCCCTAGGGAGGGACAGGGCCTGCAAGAGGGCCGACCCCCCGCCAGGCCATCTCACGGTGCCACCCCTCATTCAGGGGCCAACACTCCCCGTCCGAGGCAGGCTTGTGGAACGGCAGGGTCTCCCCCTCCCAGCTCTGGGCTTCAGGAGGCCTGCCGCCAGCCTCGGGGGTCCAGCCACCACGGGGTGGCCCCCGTTGCCCTCCTTGCCCTGGCAGGGGCAGATCCCCAAGCAAGCCCCCAGGGGGAACTCATGGGAAGTCGGGCCAGCCCTGCAGCCCAGCCCAGGGGCTCCCCACGGGCCCGAGGCATCCGTGCACCCCGCTGCTCCCCTCCAGACCCACCCCCACGGGCCCTCCACCCTCTCGGTCCAGCTCGGGCACCCCCATGCCCCCTGGGGAACCCCATCTACCACACCTGTGGGGACCAGGGACCTCCTCGGCTCTCCCACTGATAAGGGAGCCAGCCCGGAGGCCCCTCTGAGTGAACTGTGGGTGTGCTCCGGGTCAGGGACGGACCTGGCCTTGAACTCCACCCCACAGACATGGGGGGATAGCCGTGCTGGTGTCGGGTTCGAGACAGGACCGCCCCACCCAGCCACTGCCCCTCAGACAAAGACGTTGCCTCCTGGCCTCGGCCAGCCTCTCGGACGGGGGCCTCCGAGGGGTCTGGGGTGCAGCCCCAAGCACTCACCGCCGGCCTAAGGCCGGCCCGACGCGCAGAGACGGGTGTGCGGGGTCCGAGCCGCCGGCCGGCACCCACCTCCCCATCCACAGCAGGGTGGGCATCTCGGAAGCCCTCGGCAGAGACATTCGCCTAATTCGGAATTACCATTAAAGCAAAGTCCCTAACAAACGAGCGCCCCGTGAGACAACGGGCGAAAACCCGAACAGGACTTTCCTCTGAGGAGCGAAGCGTCGGTACGCGCGTGAAGACGGGCTCCACGCCACGACCGCAGCGAGACGCCGCCTCACACCCACCAGGTGGGAAAAACCGACAAAGCAAACGCTGGCGAGACACGGGCCGTGGGCCTGCGCGCAGCTGCTGCCGGGAGTGCCACGCGCTGCAGCCCCGTGGGCGCAAGACGTGGGTCCTGAAACGTGGACACAGGGTGCCCTGGTGACCCCACAGTCCTGCTCCGGGCACAGACGCAGGAGAAGGGAGAGCGGGTCTCAGAGAGATCTGCACCCCCCACGTTCACAGCCGCCGAGAGCGGGGAGCGTGTGCTTCCCCGCAGCACCGGCCAGTGTGCTCGGGGCCTGGCCCTGCCCCGGGCGGGTCTCTGCACAGAGATCTTCCAGGCCAGCCCCTCCTGACCACCTGGAGCCAGGAGACCCCGTTGCAGCCCCCTTCAGGCCTGGTTCCCCATCTTCAGGGACCCCATGGGCCCAGCCAAAGCGAACCACCCACGCTCGGGCGGTGACCACAGAGTGCCACGCCGTGGTGATGAGGGAGCCGGAGCACAGAGGGTCGGGCTGGGGCGGTGGGGACAGGGGCCTGGGGGTCCCCAGAGGCAGCACACCATCAGCTGCCCCGGAGACTCCACGCTCCACGACAGCCTTGCCGTTCGGGAGACACACACCAGGACCCTCGGACAGCTCCACCGGAAGGGCCCCGAGTCCCCGGCCAGGCGCTCGGCCACGCAGGCGCATAGGCCCCAGCCCGCTCGGCCCTGGGGGTCGCGGCACGCAAGGGTAGTCTGGAAATCCCAGGAGCCGAGATAAAGGTTTTTAGAAAAGCAGGCGCTTAGCTGGGGCCCGCAAAGGGCCCTGACACAGGCGTTTCGGAACTCGGGGGGCTGGAAGGATGGCCGGGTGGGGGGTGAAGGTCAGGAGCCGCCTTATCTGCCGCTTGGCTGTTATCAGCGGGGTCCACAGACCGGAGGCTGGGGACTGCGGGCACGGAGTGACGTGGCGGCCTGGGACCCTCGATGCCGAGAACCGCTCGCACGGGACAGACAGCGAGAGCGCCCGGAGGTTAAAGCCGCTCGGACCGGCTGAGGCCACGCCACCAACTTTCAGATGAAAGAACTGTTTTTCGTGTTTCTGCCACGCGGCAAAGGCAGGCCCGCCGTCCCCTCCGCGGCGGCCGCTCCGCTGTCCGTGCGAGGGAAGGCTCGTTTTCTGGGCGGGGAAACACTAACTGCAGGCCGTTCGGCACGGAGGCCGGTGGGGCTGACCGAGAGCGGGAACGGGGACTGGGGGCGGTCGTCCCTGTGGATGCCAGGCGTGGCACACTTGGGGACAGGGGCTGGGGGGCCTTTGCAGGAGCCCCAACCCCTCGAAGGCCCCCTGGGCAAGGCGGGGGAGCACAGAGGTGGGCGCCAGGCCCCCCACCAGAACCGGGGTGGGGAGGGC
Source organism: Trachops cirrhosus (assembly GCA_028533065.1). NCBI lineage: Eukaryota > Metazoa > Chordata > Mammalia > Chiroptera > Phyllostomidae > Trachops > Trachops cirrhosus. The sequence goes on along the minus strand of CM052543.1, from coordinate 1,114,701 downwards.
CAGGCTGAGGGGCTTGGCCCCTCCCACAGCCTTGACCTGTGGGCCGTCTGCCCCAGGCCAGGAGGCGTCCCCTCGGTGCCCACAGTGTGAAGCCCGGCCGCAGGCTCCGTCCGGGGCCAGCTGTTCCCCTCTGCACGGGACCCGGTGAGCCCCAGAGGGGGTGGGCCCCGCGTTCCTGGAGGGTCAGCTGGCCGGGCGGCTCGAAGCAGCCGTGAAGGCCGCTCAAAGCGCCCTTTGTTCGGGTCCCGCCTGGGGCCAGCTGCTCCCGGCCGCGCGCCCACGGTGCGGGCCCCAGGCCTCCCGGCGACATGTGCTGGGCACAGCTGGGCCCCCACACACACACCCACCGCCCACCCCCCCCAGCCCCAACCCCCCAGCAGCGCACCCCGCTGGGACAGGCACCCTGGTGCACCCCTGGAGGTGGGCAGGGGGGAGGCGGGCAGGGGCGGGGGGTGCAGGGCCCGGTGCTGTGGGCGCAGGACCCCAGGGGAGCTGACCCCACTCGCCTCTCCCTGCCTACCTCCTCTTCAGCCTCGGGAGCCCCGTGCTCAGCCGCTGCCCCCTGGCCCCACAGCCCCCGGCCCTGACCCAGCCCGAGGCCCTGGCTGTGCAGGGCAGCTGTGACAGAGTCCGCCACTCTGCTCCACGTGGCCTCCCGGCTGCCCGCATCAGGCGCTGGGAGCAGTGGGAAGGGGTGACCCTGCTGCCGAAGGGGGCCCATGGGTGGTGAACGGCCCCCCGAGAAGGGACCCCCTGGAGGAAGGGGGCGGGGTCCCAAGCACGATGGGGCTGAGGGGAGGTCTAGTGGAGAGCCCTGTCCTGACCTGTCTTGGGACCCCCATGCCACCCACAGCACTGAAGCCCCCTCGACCTGATACCTGAGCCCCTAGTGTGCACCCCAACCCCGCACACCCCCCCAGGCCCGGGCAGTGTCCCCCCTGGCCTGCCTCTCTCCCACCCTGGCAGTAGGGCACAGCCCCAGCCAGGGAACCCCCCCACCTCCCCAGCGGTCCCCCCAGACCGGGTCGGCCTCCCCCACCACGGACCCCAGCACAGCGCCCGCCCTGGGGCTGGCAGGGCCCTGCAGGATTCTCCGTGGGGGACACACCTGTACTCCACCCCTCAGTGGGGCTGAGCTGAGGGGACCTGGGAGGCCCTGCTGCCCTGTGGTGACACCCACGCCCGCTCCCCAGCCCCACACAGGCCTGGGCTCGGCTCCCGGATGTCACTGGGACTTCGGGGTGCCCTGCAGGCCAGTCACCCCGAGTCCCAGTGCCGGCAGATGCTAAGGAAGGCAGAAGCCCCAGATTGAGGAGGCGGAGAGCACAGATGGGCAGCTGCCTGCATGCTCATCCCACCTGTTAAAAGGCAGTCAAGAGTTTTGGGGAGACCTCAGGGACACTGGGCTGCTTCCCTCCCAAGAAGATCCAGCCCCACCAGCCAGCTGTCTGAGGCGGCCATTCCACAGACCGAGCAGGCAAGGCCGCACAGCATCCCCCGTGCCATGGGGGCCGGCAGCACCCTCTGCCTGGCTGCCGAGCCCCGCGAGTGGGGGACAGCTGCCCCCTCATCGCTGACCCCCTCAGACTCCGCCCCAACGAGATGGCGCGCCACCCAGTGTCCAGCCTGTTGGGGCGACCCCAGGGGCTGGGGTGGGGCTGTGTTTCCATCCTATGTCCCACACTGAGCAGCGCCTCGGGTGCCTGGGACACAGGGCGGTCCCCGGGGCTCCCCGCTCCTCGATGGGCCTGTGCCCACCCCCGGGGCTGGGGTCAGATGCCCGGTGCCAGGACCCTCAACCTCCCAGGAGCCATGTGCAAACCTTTGACTTCAACTCTCCAGGCTTGGCAGCCACCTGGGCCGGGCTTGACGTGTCCCCGCACGGGCGCCCTGGGGACCCTGGGGACCCTCTGGAGGGGCTGACAGCCGTTTGGGGAGTAGGGAGAATGGGGGGCGTCCCCTAGTGCCTGGGCGGTCCCCACTCAGGCCTCGGCCCACGCCGCCTCCCCCGTCCCCAGTCCCGCTGCGCACTCCTAACGCCCATCGCAGGCTCTGCAGGTGGGCCCGCACCCCTCAGGAAGGGGGATGCGAGGCCGGGCCCTGCCCGCAGTCCCTGCACGTTCCCACACAGACCGCAGGTTGCCGGACTCGGCCGCAGAAGGAAGCCCGCTGCTGCGCGGAGAGGCGGGCAGGACCAGAATCCCTCGAGGCCTCAGGAGGAGCCCGCCCGCGGACACCGGGTCCCAGACTTCCCGCCTGAAGGGACCAGGTGGGACTGGCAACCAGGGGCTGCTGGTCGTCTCCAAGGCCAAGCCAAGGGCTGGACAAGGGTCCCTGGGGCGTCTGGGCCGAAGGCTCTGGAGTGCTTTTCTCCTGGGAGGGCGTCCCCCAGCCCCGGGTCCCCCTTTTGCCTTGCAGGGACATGCCACCCCCTCTTCCCCACGCTATGGAGAAAGCCGGGCTCTGGAGACAGGACTTAAGATGATGAAGCTCGTTCTCGGCTGATGGGCAATGGCAAAGGGCTGGGGCAGGAGAGGGGGCTGGGGCAGGAGAGGGGGCTGGGGCAGGAGAGGGGGCTGTGGCGGAGCGCCCACGGCTCCGAACACTGAAGAGGCAGGTGGGGGCTTTTGGGAACATAGGCCCTCGGCCTCCTGAGCCCCACGGCACGGCCTGGGGGCCCAAAGCCCCCTGAATCGCACACAGGGTGCCGCGCACACAGTGGGGGGGACCGGGCCGGCCAGCCTGCAGTTTGCGGTGGGCGAGCGGGAGGCCCCGAGACGGCTGTGCCTGCTGCAGACGCCGGGCACCAGGGCTGTCCGTATTTAAAGCGAGTCCCTGCCTTCCCCAGGCTGGGCTATTTCCGTCCACAGGCCGGCTAAGTGGGGTTTATTTTCAGCGCAGGCACCCCACTGCTGAGGGCTGCTAACCCCAAAAAAGCCCCACCCTGTGATGGCGGCCGCACCGGCGGCCCGGGGCGGAGGGTGAGGGGGAGGCGGTATTTTTATCTGCAGAGAGCCCGAGCAGCTAAAAATGTCTTATTTAAGAATTTACCCAGAAGCAGGAGTTCCCCAGACCGAGGGAGGCTCTGGGATGGAAAGCCTCTCTGAGGGTCTGCCCGCCCGGCCACGGGTTTCCGCGGCATTTCCTGCAGTGGGGGCTGAGGGCATCCCAGACCCCAGCGACTGGGGCTGGGGGCCAAGGAGAGGAGGGCCTGCATGACGGGGCTGACCGCACACGTGTGCGTGTGTGTGCACGGTGTGCGCGGTGTGTGACGTGTGCCTTCCGTGTCCGACTTGCTCCCATCCTCACGTCTAGAGATCTTCGGGACAGTGGCTTTTCTTCCCGGGCTGCGGTAAGGGACTGAGGGGACGGTGTGCCGTTCGAGGAGCCCACGCGTGGCCGGCTTCCGAGGGCGCGTGCCGTTCTAAGGCTGGAGTTTTCGGAGTGAATGGCTGGCTGGGGGTTCAGGGGGCGACCACCGACTTTCATGCCTGAGAAGGGGCTGCCTCCCCGGGGGCGCAGCTGCAAGGGGACGGCCCAAGTCTGACCTCCTGCATCCCCCCCCCCCGCTGTGTCCTGTCGCCAGAGTGCTGTGCGGGGCTGCCCAGCTGGACGGCCAGCAGCTCGGGGGTCGGAGGCCCGAAGGCCACCAGCCCATGTTTCCGCTCAGGGCACCGGGGGTGGGGGTCCCCCGCACTCAAACGCTGCGTGTGATACTCCAACCCCCCCAGTCCCTAAGGCTCCCGGGGCGACCCTCGTCACAAGATGGCCTGTGTCCATCCAAGTCCAGCTGGGGCTCCAGCTGCTCAGGAACAAGTACAAAGACACAGGTCTCAGAAGTTCCTCTCGAGGAGACTGAGAGCCTGTGTAGCCCTGGATCCTGGAAAGACCCGGAATTTCTAACGAAAAGCTTCCCCATGAAGAAACTCCAGGCCCGGAAGGCGTCGCCTCGTCTGTCGGACCGACGCTCAGGGAAGCACGCGGCCCTTGTACACACACTCCCCCGAAGTGGAAAGCTGGGGCTCCCTGCGCGTCCTGGGAGGCCGCCTCGCTGGACGGCGCAGGCCGCGACGCCGCTCCCAGCAAACGAGCCCCCTGCACGCCCCGCGGCAAAGCGTCCGTCCACAGAGTGTTAGCAAACCCAATCCAGCCACGCATTTCTTAAAAACGCCTCAGGACCAGGTGGGCTTCAGGTTAAGAAGCCCGAGTTGGTTTACTTTTTGAAAAGCAACCAGAGTAGTTCTCCTTATTAACAGACCGAGGAAGAACAGACGTGCATCAGTCCAGCGGAGGGGGAAAAGCAGAGCCCAGAGCCCGCCCGCCGCGCAGCACGCCAGCGGACCGGGCGAGGAGCGCCTTCCCGGCCGAGAAGGGGTGCCGCACAAGCCCACCGCCAACCCCACGCGGCAAGCGGAGGTCGGAAAGCAGATGGGGAGGGCTGCTCCCTCCTCGCCACCGAGGGCTGTCTCGACGGGCTCGGGCGGAGCGCCTGGCAGGAACAAGAAATACAAACCATAGGCACCGGAAAGAAGACAGCAAAACCAAGTGTTCGGGACAACGCGGTCATCTCCACAGAAAATCCGCAAGAAGCAAGAGGCAGCAGCTGCTTACAGAGCTAGGGAGCAAAGCCGTGGACACGAGAGCGCACACTGGTAACAAACAATCCACAGTGACATCCAGAAAGCAGTTGTCAAACACACGAAATACTTAGTAACACACCTCACAAGTTACATCTGAGAGCCGAGATGAAATCTGCACACCGCTGACGCTGACATGATGGAGGCGGAAACAAAATAACAAAGTATCTAAATAGGCTCTGGGACACATTGATACACTGTGTCACCTAACCCCACAATGCTAATCCAAGTTCCAGCAGGGTCTTTGGGCAGAAATTAGGAAACTGATGCTCAGATTTACGTGGAAATGCAAAGGACTTGCCAACATGCTCTTGAAAAAGAACAAAATTGAGGGGTGAACGCAGCCTGATTTCAAGGCTTCCCAGCTGAGCCTCATTGACCGAGACGGGGTGGCGGGGTGGGGGGCGGTGCAGAAGCAGACCCAGCATGTGGTCAGCTGATTTCCATCAAAGGTGTCAAAGGAATCCCATAGGGAAAAGGTGCGGGGACAGCTGGGCAGCCACACGCAGGAAGAGTGTGACCGTCACCCACGCCTGCCGCCGTCTGAGAGACCAGACTGGAAACGGACCATGGACCTGAGTGCGAAGCATGAACCTGTGAGCCTTCTGTGGGAAACTCGGGGGAAATCTCCGTGACCTTGGAGTAGGCAAACATTCCCCCAGGACGCAGACAGCATGAATCTTAAAGAAGAAAACCGCCCCCTGAAAAACTGGGCGTCATCAAAATTGAAGACCTCTGCTCTTTTGAAAGGCGCCGTTGAGAACCAGCGAGACGAGCCACAGGCTGGGAGCAACTCCGGGGAGCAGAACCCCGATCGTCAGCACCGAGGATACAGACTTGTATCTGGACTCCGAAGCCGACTCTTCCCGCTCAGCCGGGAGACAAACAGCTGATGACTGTCGTGGGCAAAACCACTGGACGGAGACCTCGGCGAAGGCGGCGCCCCGGGGCCCACCCAGGAGAGAGGGAGACCCAGAGATCGGCGGCTTTAACCACAGCGGCCTACAGTGGGAAGGACCTCAAGTGCCCGTCAGCCCGTGAACGGACACGCAGACCGCGGCACAGTTTCTCCGCTGCAGGGAGACGTCCCGAACGCAGGCCACAGCACGGGTGGCGCCCACGTGCGTTCTGCTGAGCGAGAGAAGCCAGACGCAGACTCCACGGGGTGGCGTGCCTCCCGTGTGACGTCCTGGAGGAGGCGGGGGATGGGGACAGGAAACGCCCGCCATCGCCGGGTGCCGGCGGAGCACGGGGGCGCCGCCAGCGCGCTGGGCCTTGACCGTGGCGGCGCCCACGGCTGCCAGCACTCGCCGGGGCTCGTGGGACCGCACGCCTGAGGGGCAGACGGTTCTCAGCCCCGGCCAGGCGGCTCGGGGGTGGGCGCGCCGTCCCCACACGCCAAGGCTGCGGGTCCGGTCCCCAGTGGGGCGCATACGAGAACCCACCGATGAAGGCGCGAATGAGTGTGATGACCAATCGATGGTCTTCTCTCTCCCCCCGTCTAAAACGATTTAAAAGAATGTTTAGGAGGAAACATTTCAGTGATCAACACTGAGGCCTCCATGAACCTAAATCCAAACCAGAAATCGGAAGAACGGAAGCAGCCGAAGGGACGTGTGAGCAGGTGACGCAGTCTGCGACCAGACCAGGTGGTGCAGGAAGAGGGGAGACTCTGCAGCAGGACCTGGTCGGGGGAGTTTCAACCCGCCTGAGCGCGGAGTCAGCCCCACGGCCCCGCATGGACACCGGGCCGCCCGGCCCTGCCTGACCACAGGCCCGGGTCTCCGGGGTGGGGCGAAGCCCCGTGCTGCCCGGGACTGGCCCCCTGGTGCCCCGTTCGCTCCCCACAGGAGGTCCCCCCCATGGGCCATGCCTCCTCAGTGTGCCTTCCCTGGGGGACCGAGGGCAGCGTGCTGTGCCCCCAACCTGTGTTAGTCTCCCTGTCACATCTGGGGGCACACCACTGATGCTCAGGAAGTAGGTGCTGGAGGAGCCCAAGGCCGGCTCGTGGCCGGACCCCCCAGCTGGGGCCCCCCAGCCGGGACCCCACGCTACGGCGGGCAGCCCAGTCCTGGGCTGCGCCTGGCGCCACGCGGCCAAGGGACCCATCAGGGCTCCTTCTGAAAACGCCTAACCAGCCCCCTGCAGAGAACTGGCTCTGGCAGCCCTCAGACTGGGTCCCCACCCCTGTACTTGACCTTGGGAGGTGTTTCCCAGGCTCCTCGGGGGCCCAGCCCCCAGCTCCCCCCTACCCCCTGCCCCCTCAGAGCTGCTGAGCAGGGAGTTTGCAGAGTTCAGAGCCTCCTGGGGCCTCTGAAGTCTGTCAGCTTCTTCCGCCCTCCGCCCAGCCCCCTGCGTTTAACACCCCTCCCCCGTGATCTGATGAGGGGACAGCGGGGTGACGGAGAGGGTACCCCACGTGGAAGAAACCCAAGCACGCTACCACAGGCCCTTCCCCCGCAGAGTCCCTCCAGCCCTGTGGCCACAAAGGTTCCGTCCCTGGTGGGGCCCTGCTGCCGGGGGTCAGCAGGGGGAGAGGGACAGGGTCCCTGAGAAGGGGCAGCCGAGCCACCGCCAGACGGGAGTGGAGGGGTGAGCCAGCGAGGGTCAGACAGAGGGAGGACGCGTGGGGGAGGGAGGACGCGTGGGGGAGGGAGGATGCGTGGGGAAGGTGGGGCTGGGGGGCTGCTGTTCACAGACCCCCGGCCCCATTCCCATGCTGGGGCGCAGGGGCACAGCCCCCGGGGCCTGTGACCAGACCCCGGGCCGGAACAGGGCCTGCCGGGGTGGCAGTCGGCCTCCCTCGGACCCAGCTCCCCGGAGGCCCTGCCCCCCGCACCCTGGCTCTCCCGACACTGGGGTTCTCCCGACTCTTCGCACATGTGCCGAGCACACGCCTGCTCAGGGTCTCGGTAGGTGCAGCCCCCTGCCAGGAATGCCACCTGCACCCCGAAATATCTGCAGGGCTCAGTCTGTTCGGCGAGGCCACCTGGAGCCCCCTGTGGCAGGTGAGGCCCACCCCCCACATCACTCAGTTCCCCAGGCAACCCGGGGTGCGGGGTCCGAGGCTCGCAGAAGGGGGAGATGGGAAAAGCCCAGTGTCCGTGGGCAGCCCCCTCGGGCGGACGGTGACGCTGAGTGAGGAGACACGGAGGACCCGGGAGACCCTGAAAGGTGTGAAAGTCACAGGACGAGAGCACAGGCTTTGCTAAACACCCAGGCAGCCAGAAAGAGAGCGCCCACTCTGCAGAAAACCGGCCCGCGCAGCGATGGTAACACACACCGAGTTCCAGACGCCCGGACCGGCCAGGACACCAGTCCGGTGCGTGCACGCCGGGCATGCCCTTCCGGGCAGAGTGTTCCCACGGGCCCAGAGGTCAGGCTGGGCTGTCCTCCCCCGCCCCCAGAAGCATGCTCCACCCACGAAGACACAGCCGGGCGAATAGCGACGGAGGGAGGGAGTGAGACATGCAGCCAACGCTAATGAAGATGGAGCCGGGCGTCTGGGCTAACACCCGGCGAAGCCGACCCCGGAGCGAGGAGAAGGGCTAGAGAGAGAGGCCCACACAGAAGGGCCACTTTGCAGCAGTGACAGGGCCGGCGGACCAGACGGCCCCGCAGCCCTGAACAGCGCCGTGGCGGGCCGCAGAGCTTCAAAATGCACCGGGCGAACACCGCGGGACTGGGAGGGGGCGTCTGGCCACAGTCGTGGCAGGAGGCTGACGCCCCGACTGGACAACCGGGCGGGCGAATGATCGGTGAGGGTGCAGGCAGCTGGACCGCTCCGCCGACCTCGGTGGCCTGGCCGGCGGTCAGGGACGGCCCCTCCGACAGCCAGCGCACACCCACAGCTTCCCGGTCCCCGCAGGGTGTGTGCGGGACGGGCCGGAGGCTGGGCCGTAAACGTAGGTCTCAGTGCGTTTTAAAAGAACCCAATTGTACTGTTTTCTCTGACCGCAAATGAATGAAAGTAGAATCAGTAACAGAACGGTATCTTGAAAATCCCCCAGCGTCTGGAAAATAACACACTTCAAAATAGCCCAGGTGTCGCAGGAGAAGTTTTTTAAAAATTAGAAAATGCTTCGAATGAAACAAAAATAACACAATCCATCAAAATCTGTGGGGTGCAGGAGAGGGGTGTGCAGGGAGGGGGTGCCCCACCGAACCCCGGTATCACGAGAAGGTGGTCTCCCCCTTCAGAAAGTGGGAGAGGGGGAGCACACTCAAACCGGGTGGGCGGAATCCGACAAACACTGTCTGAGCAGAAATCGATGATATCCCCCCAAAACCCAAAGTTTGTCCTTTGAGGTCAGGGAACCCGCTAAGACTCCGGCCACACGGACGGTTACAGAGGAAGGGGACCAGACTCCCCACATCGGGGACAAGCGGACAGGCACCGCCGCGCACCCCACACGTGTTTGAGGGGCGGGGACAGGACACGCGGACAACTTCACGCCAACAAATGTGACGCCGCAGGGGAAACGAACGGTCCCTCCAACTCACGGAGCACCGAGCTCGCTCGACAAGGGGGCTCTGCTGAACCCCGCCGGTGCCGGTGGAGCGCGCCGACATCCAGCTCTCGCTCCCTCACACGCAGGCCCGGCGTGTGGAGCGTTGCTGACCAGCCCCGCCAGGGCGGGGAGGGGAGGCGGCGACGCTACACCGATGCTCCCCCGACCTGGAGAGAGGACGCGACCCCGCTCGGCTCTGATCCCGAACCAAAAGCACGAGGCACCTACAGACAGCATCTCGCCATCCGCAGTGAAAGTGAGCAGATTACGTCCCGGATGGGCTAACACCACGGGCGAGGTTTGTCCAGGAACGAAGCTCAGCGGGGAATTCAGTCAACGCAGGCGCAGGCACCGTGTGAAGAGACACAAAGGGCGGGGACACACTTCGGTGGCCGCCCAGGGCCTCAGACCTCATCCTGCGTGACCTGGGAGGCAGGGACCGTGACCCGTCCGAAGGAAGTCCCGGGCGGTCATTCTGGCACCTGCACAGCCCGCAGCCCCCGCCGTGGACCAGCCCCTTGGGCGGCTCACTAGTTGGGGCCACGACGGCCGGGCGACTGCACCGCACCCCACGGCTCGTCCCATCGCCCCCGCGGACAGCCCTGCGTGGTGCGCGGTGCCAGGCCCCCTGCCCGTGCCCCGCTGGGTGACGTCAGCTGCCGCCCCGCGTTGAAAGCCGGGTGCTCCAGCTGGCCGGGGTCAGAGGTGAAAACAAGGCCCTGACAACCCCGGCCGCCCGCTCCCCTGGGCTGGGACCCCCACATGTGGCACTAGCGCCCGGCGTCCCCGTCCCCGGGCGTGAGGGAGACAGCTGCCCCGGGCAGGGCCACTCTGACCCCTCGGAACCCCCAGCAGAGGGGCCCCCACCCAGCCCGACTCTCGTCCTGCCCCAGGGAGGTGCAGACGAGCTCAGAGCGGAAGGACAGCACACGGGCCTGGCCCGGGGCGGCCCAACGCTCCGGCCTCCCTCCCGGGCATGTGCCTTCCCATCCGAGAGCAGAGCATCGCAGAGGGGACAGCCCGAAACCTCCTGCTTGCACAGCTGTCCCCTTCTAGCAGGGCAGCAGGGACCCCTGTGCCTGCCCCCTGCCAGCCGAGGCCAGGGGCTGGGCTGCGCTCCCCAACCCGGCAGCTCCATCTCTGGTTGCTGACCTAGAGCTGAACCATCACAATTTCTGAAAACAGAGGCAAAAAGAGGGGGTGCCAGGGAGAGAGGTGGGGAATGAGACCACCCGGACACCTGGCTGTGCCAGGGACAGACCTGGAAACCGCACACACGCCTGTGGCCAGGACAGGCCGCTCCGCGGGGAGGAGGCTGCCGAGCTCCTGCCGGCAGGCACGAGGCAGGACGGCGCCCAGGGCAGAGGGGCCGCCCCGGCCAGGGAGCAGGGCTCCCTCGGCCCTCACCCTGCACGGCGCGGTTTTATGGCTTGGGAACAGGAAGTCCTGTGGGAACGAACCGGCCCAGACTCCCGTCCTGGGCACCAGCAGCCATGCCCTGGCTGGTCTCAGGGCCCCGGGACCCCCACAGGCCATCGCGATGTCTCCCCAGGACGCACAGAGCCGAGGACCACTTCCCCTCTTTCTTCAGGAGGCCCAGCTGAAAACCTTCCGGCCCCGGGAGTACCTGTGGGGTGGAGGAGAGGGAGAACCGGCACCCGCTCCCCGGGCGGGGACCGGGCGGACGTGCGTCGAGGGCCGAGTCCCCCCCGCAGGGCCAGGTGGGGCCAGCGGCCCCCCCGCAGGCCCCGAGGACACTGCCTGCCGGCCAGGACCGTCCACCTGACTCGCCGGTCGCACAGGATCGGGTTACATGTTTTTCGGGAAAGTTTGAGACATTTTCCACAGTCCCCCTCGCTCCTGCCCACCCCCTTGTTCTCGCTCTGAGTGGACTTGATCGACACGACAGTTCTGGCGGAGATAATGCGGGGCCCGGCTGTGGGCTTCACAGAGAGCGTCTTTGTTACAGCGGCGCGTCCCCACGGCCCCCCACCCCCGGGGCCCGGTGGCCCCGGGAAGGTTCTGGTTACAGCCGAGGATTCCCGTTTTCACGGCTCGCTCTCCGCTCGGCGCAGACCCTGCACAAAGGAATGTCAGCTGTCCCCTCCAGAGCAGCTGCCTGCAGGCCAGGAACGCAGCCAGCCCAAGCCCTGCCCCCCCACTGGTCGGGGGGCCCGAGTGGGGCGTCAGCTCCGTCCTTGGTGGGGCGAGTCCGAGCCACCGCCTGGGTCCCCACAGAGGTCCCCGTGAGCCTCGAGCCCACGGCCTTCTCCTGCCCGGACACCCTTGACAGCCAGGAAAGTGACCACTTTCCTCGGTGAGGACCAGGGCCCTGGCCCCCAAGGCCCAGGAGAGAGACCAGGCGGGGAGGCCGAGGCGGCAGAAACCGTGACAAGCACACGTGATGAGCATAGGCGAACACCGGGGCGGCCACGGAACTGCGTGGCAGAGTGTCCGGGCCTCGGAGCCGCGTGCAGTGTGGGGGGAGGTGGCGTGGGACCAGTGGCCCCGCCCTGGGGGCTCTGGAGGTGGCTCGGGCTGTGTCCACAGAATCACCCGGCACACGGGGAGGGTCTCACAAGGTGGCCGGGTAGTCTGCAGGGCGGCAGAGTCACCCTGGTGACCGCTCCCCCTGTGTGCAGGCACACGCAGGGACGTGGGGCTGCCTGTGCCTGCTCCTCCCACCCAGTGTGGGGTGCACGGCCCCATCAGCCACGCACACCCTCTCTACCCCCCCGGTCCCGGGGACCAGCGTCCCCCCACCCTGTTTTCCTCGGATCGGCGCCGGGCGGGGCCTCACGCCGAGGAGCAAGAGGCTCCTGCGCCCCACAGGCCGAGCCCCGAGCCCCCGCGTGCTCCCCGCCGGCCCCTCCCCCACAGGCGTGGGGCGGGCGGGCTGCCAGCGTTAGCAGCTCTTTGGCTTTTAGGGTTTCTGCCCAAACTGCTCGGCTCGGGTTCGCACGTGGGGAGCTGGCTGCCACGTGGACAGCCAGCCGGCTGCGGCCTGGTGGAACACGCGTGCGCACATACGTGCAGCGCGCCACAACTTCCGGCTCCCGGGCGTGGGGGCAGCCCCCCCCCACGCTTCGGCCCCATGGTGAGGGGCCTGGGTGAAGACGGGAAGCCCGTTTCTGCTCCCCAGCGCCCACGCCCATTGGCACGCTGGTCCCAGCACGGAGTCCGTGCTCCCCGTGCTTGCTGGCTGAGCAGGGGTAGGGGAGCAGGGGTGGGAGACCCTGACTGGGCGTGGGGGGCAGTGTGCACGCCGAGGTGGCATGTCAGAGGTCTCCCGGGTGGCAGCCCCCGTGTGCCGGGGAAGGGGGTCTGCCCAGAACACCCTGGGGTCCCGAGGTGGCCACAGGAGGTGCCACGAGGCACGTGGGAAGGCATCACAGGGGCAGCCGGGTGGGAGCGGTCCCCCTCAGACGTGAAGGAGTGCACTGAGCAGAGGGGAAGGCCGGGAGAGCCCTCCCAACAAGAGGCCATGGAGAAAATAAGAGCCTGGGGTTCCCTGCTGAAAAACCGGGGCCACGCTGGGCGCCTGGACCTGGGGTGGAAGTGACCGGAGCTCCATCTCTCCCCTGTCAGCCAGCGGAGAACACGGCAGGGGTGTGGCCGCTGAGGCCCTGAGCTCAGCGCGGGGCCCCTCCTGGCATGCGAGGGTGTGGGAGCCTGCGGGTCTGCAGGGGCCTGCTGAGCAGGAGCTGGGGTGGGGCCGAGCACAGAGCTGGACCTTGCTCCTCAGCAATGGGGACCTGTGCGGGGCTGTTGAGGGGGCCATGGAGTCCTCATTTTGCAGCTGAGAAGCGGGGTCCCAGAGACCTGGAGGGTGTCCCTCTGTGCGGGGAGGGGGAGGCACCCAGCTGGCGGGAAGGCCGGTCACCACGGTGGTGGCTGAGGGAGCCTTGGCAGTGAGAGAGGAAGCCACCACGGTGACGTCACCCCCAGGCCTCCGAGTCTCCGCTCACGGGGCTGCAGCCACAGGCACGGCCCCCGCCAGAACCAAGGTTACCTGCGTTTGCCCGTGCCTCGGGGCCTGTCTCTGTGTGAGACGTGGAAACACCGAGGGCAGAGAGCCGAGTTTCAGAGACAGAAAGAGGCCTCTCGCCTGGCCAGGGAGGGTCTCTTTGTGTCGAAAGCAGGGGGATTCTGCCCCGGCTCCAGTTTCAGGGGGACACAGGAGAGCCCCCAAACCCAGAACTCCTTTCACGAGGCACACCCAGAAACTCAGGCACGCAGTGTGGACACACACACGCACACACATGTGCGCAGGCAGGCTCACACGCACACACATGTATGCACGGCCAGGGGGGGCCTGCTCTGGGTGCGGGGACCCTCCAGCAGCCCCCCCGGCAGCCCCAGAAGGGCCCTCTTCCCCGGGAAACCGCAAACAAAGCTCGGATCGGGGACGTGCCTGCTAACAGGCCCCGGGCAGACCCCACAGCAGAGATGAGATTCCAGCAAAATGGCTTTTTCAGGCCCCCCAAATATCCCTGCTTCAGCAGAACGCTTAATCCCTCCCCGGCCGCCTGGGGCTCCCTCGCCCCGGCCGAGATAACAGCTTTCTGGCACCAGAAAGCAGAGCTTCGGAAAAAAAGAGGAAGAAATATGGGCTCTCTGGGAAAACACAGCTTGGAGTGCATTTTTTTCCACCATCGAAACCTCATGCTGCTCTCCGAGCCCTTGCACGGAGCCCACCCTCGGCCCCTCCTGGCTCCGGGGCTGTGGTTGGGCTCCCTCGCCCTGGGCCCCAGGCCAGCAGGGCCCACATTTCCGTGACAACAGCGCCACCTGCTGGCCTGCAGCCCTGCAGGCTCTGCGTCCGGGACTGGGGGGCTGCAAACTCCCTCAGCTCTCTCCCCACCCGGTCCCTCGGCTGCCTCTGCCTGGGGTCCGCACTCTCCCCACCCCTGCAGGCGGACACCTCCCAGAAAGCCCCCAGATTCCACCTGTACCAAGACCCTTGGCGGCCGCCCTGGAGGCTGTGAGCTGTGGGGTGGGGGGACCCTGCCAGTCCGGGCCCCCTCCCAGAACTTCCTCACATCCTCCTTCCCTCCCCTTAGCAGGGCGTCCCCTCCTCCAGGAAGCCCTCAGCACCCCTGAGACGTATCCCACCCCCAGATCCCCTTCCCCTCACACCCCCTTCCCAGCCTGTCCTGACATAACTCACGTCTGCCCCCGGGGGTGGTCCCCTGGCTACCCTGTCTCCACTGTCCCCCCAGTGTCCCCCAGCCCCTCAGCCATGACCCCCAGCCAGACATAGCCAGCTTGAGAGCTGGGCAGGCCTTGGACACCCAGCAAGACCTTTGGAGGGTAGGTCTGAGGCCATCCTGCCCACCACCCCCATTTTACAGGTGGGGAAAACAAGGCCTGGGACCCTACAGCAACTTGGGGTGTGCCGTGGAGGCAGCTCTGGGTGTGGGGCCTCAAAGGAGGGGCTCCAGCCCCAGGGAGCCCCACACTGGGCAGGCGGGCGAGCCTGGCCCGGTCTACCTCTTAGAGAGTGGAGTGGAGCTGGGGACCGAGTCCACCACTGAGCCCCGGCACACGCTGGGCAGAGAGGATGGGGGCGAGGGGAGGGAGGGACGGGGACCCCACACAGGGCAGGTCTGGGTGGGGGGCGCTGCGGCAGGGACAGCCAGGCTGGGCCAGGAACTGGCCGGGAAGCCGGTCCTGTAACATGCCAGAGAGCAGAGCGGAGGCCCGAGGCAGCGGGGAGTGTCGGGGTCAGCGAGAGTGCACCCAAGGGGAGGGAGGGGGCGGGGGGCTGAGGGCGGACGTGGGGGCCCGCTGGGGCCCAGGGAGGCCAAGTCTATCCCAAGTGCCACAGGGAGCTTCTGGAATGTTCAGACGTTTAAAAGCAAGCCCCCTCCCGGGGCTGTGGCTGCTGTGTGGAGTGGCTGCCTGGTGGGACGAGGGTGGCCAGGAGGGGGCGGACAGGGTATGTGGGAGACAAGGGAGGCGGCCCCACGTCTCTGCCCTCAGAGGGGCAGACAGGGAGGTGGGACCACAGTGGGAACTGGCTCTGTGCTTTGGGCCCACCCGTCCCACATCCCAGTGAGAGATGGTGCAGGACGCACAGCCCTCTGGGGGCCCAGCCCGTGCTGAGTCCCCATCCGCTGCTGGGGGCAGTGCACCTGCAGTTCAGAGATAGGCCACCAGGTGGCAGGCGAGCCTCAGAGATGTCAGGAGTGAGGCTGCTTCACCGAGGAAGGGAAGGCGGTCAGGGGGCAAAGGGCAGGGGACAGTGGGGATGCGTGGGGGCAGGCAGCCGGGTTGGGACAGAAGCCCTTAGCCCCCTTCCCCTGCTCCGGGCCGCACTGTGCCCTGCGATTGGACAGCGAGTTCTGTCTAGAGAAGCCCAGTCCTGGGAGGGTGCTGCTCCTGCCCCACCCAGAGGGGAGGGGAGGCCCCACCAGAGTTCGGGGTGGGGCGGGGGGTCCCGAGACCCCAGGGCTGTCGCGGGGTGACCCCCAGCCCCGCAGTGAGGTTTCCAGCAGAGCGTCGCACGTGAAGGTGCCAGGGCACGGCGGGGACAGTGGGGGTCTGGGGTTTCCCCACGGCCGCCCCAGGAAACCCAGACGGGGACGAGAGGCCAGCCCCGTGCTGGGCACAGGCCCCGTCCCCTCCTGGGCCCACAGCACTCGGCAGGGGGGGGCGGACTCAGAGGTGGTGGCCAGTGGGCCCGGCAGGCCTCCCCGGGGCCCCTCGGCCTCAGTTTCCGCCCGGATCAGCCACTCAGTGGCCGCGGCTGTGAAGGCGGAACCTGGGGGGCAGCTCGAAGGGTGGACGCGCCCTGTGGGGTCCAGGCCGGGGCCCCCGTCGCCGTGATGACCCAAAGCACCAGGGACACCACTCTTTTCCGGCTCTCCTCGCCTAGCTCCTCCCCTGCGGTCTGGCAGGGGGCAGGAGGCCGGCCAGGGGCAAGGGCCCTTCCTGCCTGGGAGCAGACAGAGGACCCGTGAGGGGGCCCAGGCCCCCAACAGCCAGAGGCTTTACCCCTGCCCGCCGATAGCCTGCAGGAGCGGGCAGGGACCAGCGCCTGAGAGCAGGGGACCTCCACACAGACTGGGCTGCTCCCGCGGGTCCCCGGAACAGGGGACAGGGTGGATGCAGGAGCGCCGCATGACCCCAAAACGCTGTCCCCCTCACTGGCACGGTGGGCGTCCCACACTCACATGGGAGACATGACTTAACACACACAGCAAAACCCAGACACCGGGGCCTGGAGGTGGGAGCTCCTCCCCGAAAAGCAAGGGGGTTGACGTGGGGACACCCCCCCTCCACGGAGGCAGGAAAGACACGAGTCAGCTGCGGCATTTAAAACTGCGCCATCACGTGGGACCCAGGGCCTCCTCACCCCGGGTGGGCACCTGCCTTTGGGGGCGGCTGGGGAGCTCAGGACCGGCGAAGCCCGAGCGACGGCCGAGGCCAAACCCCCGCGCCCAGTGGGCTCACAGCACCGCGTGCGCCTCTGCCTGCCCTGCGGCCCCAGAACGCCCCGGAGAGCAAAGGGAAAACCGCTGCAACAAGAGTGGGCGGCCCAGTGCCAAAGCCGGCGGCACTCGGGGCCACCGAAAACCAAACGGCAGGGAGCACAGTGGCAGGGGACCCCGTGTGTGACAGCAGCCGAGAGTGACCGCGTCACGGCCACGGGTGGACTGAGCTCCGTGGCTGTCGCCGGCCCTGCCTGACGGAAGTGCCGCGACCGGGGACAGGACCCTACACTACTCAGGCGTCCGCCTCCCCAAGTCCACTCGTCCGATGCCATCCGCCTCCGGGAGCCCGACAGGTTGGGGGTGACATCCCTTGGGAAGAGCCGGCCAGCGAGACTCGGCGTCTCCAGAAGGGGAGCCGGGCGTGGCACAGAATCTCGCGGAAGGTAGAAAGGGTTTTGGTGCACACGTCCCTGAAGCAGGTGGCCCTGGGGCACGGAGTCACTCAGACCAGTGGCCCAGAACAGGGGACCCCAAGCGGATGCACTGTCACCTGGACACGTGGTTTACAGTGAAAATGCGGCCTCACTCCAGGGGCCTGGGGTGGCCGGGAGACCGGGGGACGCGTGAGAGGGACTGTTCCAAGTGCCACCAACAATCTAAGGTCACTAGAGGAACCTGTGCAGGTGCCAGGAGACATCGGCTGAACCCCTCAGAGCCTCCAAGGGGGGAGACTGGCCCGACCCGGGCTCGGGGAGCGCGGAAGGGTAGGCACAGAGGCGGCTGTGTGGGAGCGGCTCGGGTCCACCGCGGGGCCTCGCAGGACCCAGGGCCCCACCGACCGGGCCGCCAGGCCGGGCAGCCCCGACGTGCAACACAGCTCCTGGGCTGTCCAGGTGGCAGGGTTGTTGGGGGGGGCATGGGGCTGGGACCGCTGCAGGGTCTGTGTACCAGCCTCGGCCCAGGTCAAAGCGCAGGCCTGGGCAAGTCCCTGCCGACCACAGCCCAGCTCCTCGTGCCCACGTCCTCCTGTCCTTCTTTCTGGCCCAGCTCAGAGGCCCCCTCCTCCAGGCAGCCCTCCCAGACCACCAGCCTCAGGCTGCTGTCCTGCCCCAGGTCTCCTAGTCCAATGGTCACAATGCTGGCAAGTCCCAGAGCTGGGCGTGGGGGGTCCTCACACCTCCGGTCTGCGGGGTCAAGACAAGCCCGCGGCTGCTGGCCAGGGTTGGCAGGCGGGCGGGCGGGGAGCCAGAAGCAGCACACTCCAGTCCACGCCACACCCCCAGGAGGCCAGAGCCCCAGGGCGGCTGTCCATACATACCATCCAGAAGAGGGTCCCCGTGGCCAGGGCGACGTACTGCTCGATGGTGGACAGCACGCTGAAGATGAGGCAGACCAGGACGATGAGGAAGCTGCAAGACAGGGAGGCGTGCGGTCAGCCCTGTGGCCCGCCGGCCCCTCCCCTACAGGCCCCCCCGACCCGGCTCCGCCGCCCAGCAGCCAATGCACCGGGCCCGTCCACACGGCGGGAGGGGGCTGACCGTGCCAGCGCTCCGACCACCAGTCAGCCACGGCTTGAGGCCACGTGATGTGGGCTCCATTTACGTGCCGCGTCCAGGTGGGAAACGCCACGGGGACAGATGGCAGACTGGCTCTGCTTTCAGGGTGACCGCCCAGCTCTGGGGACGTCCTGAGGATCTGCCGCCAGGGAGCTGGTGGGCCCGGGAGGCGTCCACACAGAGGAGGGCCAGTGTCGGCTGGCAGCCCCCGGAGGTCCTGGGTAGCCCCCTGCCTCAGTTTCCCTGACTCAAGCCAGACTTGTGGGTCGACCCGTGGCCTCTTCCTTGTGGGACGATGGCCAGCCGGACATGGGGGAGGCAGGGAGCCCCGGGTCTCCCCAGGCCCAGGACCGGCAGCACATTGCGCCCCCGCCCCGGCGTCGGGCCGAGTCCATCACTTGTGGGGTCACAGGACATGTGCCCTGGGACCAGCCGCCACCACCACGTCACAGACAGCAGCGAGTCCCTGCAGGGCACAGCCCGTTGTCCTCTGAGGAGCATCACAGACGGGGAGACACACACTCCGCTCATCCCAGGCCGCCGAGGTCAAACCAGGGAGGGGACCGTCGCTGAGG
>CM052543.1:1077234-1095483 GCA_028533065.1 Trachops cirrhosus | reverse complement strand
CACCTCTGGGAGCTGGTGGGTAACACAGCGAGACGAGGCCTGGGTGACACTTCTGTGTGTCCCTCCACAGAGAGACCCCCAGGACCCCCTCCCAGGGACTCTTGGTCCCCTGAGTTCGAGTAGGGGCTGGGGACAGGGTCCAGGCCTGCTGCTCTGGAACCCCCCAGTGTGCTCGCCATCTGGCCTGTCGGCCACCAGAGGGCGCCCCAGGACCGCAGGCAGAGTCAGGGTGGCTGGAGGCCCCGGCCGAGGAGCCTGGGCCGCCTTCCTGCTGGAAGGAGGGAGCAGCCACTCCCACAAGAGCCAGCTGCGGGCTCTGCACACTCAGTAGCTTCTCTCGCAGCCCAGACAGGGGCCCCCAAGAAGTACCAGGCTCCGGCGAAACGGGACTCGGGGGCCAGGATCCCACAAGCCTTTGGGCCCGGTTCACTGACCTTGGGGTGCCTCTCTGGGGCCCGTGGGTCCTGCGTGTCGGGGGTATGTGGAGAGTGAGGGTCTCCCAGGCCCTCAGAGCCTGTGGGGGTGAGGGGCGCCCAGTATTTGCTCCCTTCCCTTCCTCTGTCGCTCTACCTCTGAACCCCTCCCCGGACACCACCCAGCCCCCCACCAGGCTGCGCCCTAGCCTGCCTACCACCCTCCGTGGCTTCCGACCGCCCCAAGGAAAAGCCCCATCGCCAGCCCGCAGCCCTGCCCTGCCCTGCCCATCGCCACCTCCCTCCCCAGCAGCCAGCCTCCTCTCTGCTCCCTCCTGTGACCTCAGGGCCTTCCCTGCTGCAGCCCTGACCACCCCCCGCCGCCCCGCCACACCAGGGCAGTAGGCTGCCCCCAGGGTCTCTCTTTCCCTGCGACCTGGCGTCATTTCTCAGTGGGCCTGGCCCTCGGTAGGGACCTTCCACTCCTGCTCGGACCTGTTGTCCTCAGGTGTCCATGGCTGCCCCGGGGCCCAGTCCCACGAGCCGCTGGAGGAAAGAACCTGGGCGGGAGGACAGCGGGAGGGTGTGCCTCGTGGGGGCTGCTGGTGGGAGGGCGGGGGGTACAGGGCGGGCAGGGGCCGGGCTCAGCTTGGCTGGGGTTCTGCTGCCCGGGGTCGGAGGTGCCCGGGGGCCACCTGCATCCACAGACACAGTCTGGAGAGGCGTCCGAGCTGGCCTGCGCTCCGGCCGTGTTTATTTCACTCGCTTACTTTTTTAATCCTCACCTGGCGACGTTTCTTCGTTGCTTTTTAGAGACAGAGGAAGGGAGACAGAGAAGCATCGACATGAGAGGAGCGCGGATGGGCCCCCGCAGGCGCCCCGACCGGGGCCGCACGCCCCCGGACCAGGGACGGGATCTGCAGCCCAGGTACGTGCGCTGACCGGGAATCAAACCTACCACCTTTCTGCGAGCCGGATGACGCTCCTACCCACTGGGCCACACCAGCCAGGGCCCGGCCTTATTTTTAGCTGCCGCCATCCCCTTTGCCACAGCTGGCCCCAGGGCCAGCGCCACACAGGAGCGGGATCCAGTTCCCGTGTCGGTCCCCCCGGGGAGAGGCCATGCCCGGCAGAGCGGGCCCCAGCCCCCCACCCCAGCCTCTCAACCCGGGACGCACAGCCACCCACTGGTCTGCCAGCAGCCCGGCCGCTAGGGCTGCCCTCCCCCGGTGCCACTGGGGCCGTGCAGGGTCTAACGTGCGGGAAGATTTCCCACCCACGTCTGCTCCTTGGTCTCACGGGACTGAAGCTGGGACTCCCCAACCCACCGGGCTCGGGGAGCCAGGAGCTCCTCCTTCCTGCAAGGGCCCCCACCGTTCTGCAGCTGTGCCTCGGGGGTCCTCGTCCCCAAAGCCATGGCCAGTGTCCTCTCCCTGAAGCGACCATCAGGTTCTTACAGGGCCTGGATCCTGCGCCCAGCAGGCGGGGCCTAGGCTGTGACCTCCGGCCCCAGGAGCAGGGGCTGGGAAGGGGAGGGCCAGAGGGTGGGTGGCAGCGAGGCCCCTGGCCCCCGGCCCCACGGGCAGTGCCTGCCGTCGGCCACCCCCTGCCCGGCGCCCGTCCCTCCATCTACCTGGGAGGCAGCAGCGGCCCCACCACAGATGTGGGGACAGGGCCCGAGAGGCCCAGCGGGTGCTGAGCCGGGACTCGGGCCCCCACTCCAGCCTCCTTGTCCCCAGAGCTGGTGGGAGCTCCAGGAAAGAGGCCTGAGGGTGCCTGCTGGTCAAAGGGCGGGGTGGGAATAAGGAGCGCTCCCCTCCCCGCTCGGCCGAATGGGTGTCGGAGCAGATGTCAGCATGGAGGGCGGGGCGGCCGGGGGCCCCAGACCCGGGGGTGGGGGGCTCCCCACACATGCCCACGTGCTCTGCGGCCCTCCCGAGTGCGGCCGGCCGCCAGCGCCTGGGTGCAGGACCGTGCAGGGGGACCACCGTCCGTCTGGTCCCGATGTGACGTGGGGGTGAGGGCAGCGCCCCCTCTGGGCCCGTGGGGCAGGGGCGGGGGAGCACCGGGCAGAGCCTGGCGCCCCTGGAGCTCAGGGCGCCGCTGGTGCCCACAGCTTGCAGTGCGAGGGCCAGCGGGGGTGTGTGCCCGTGTGTCTGTGTCTGCGTGTCTGTGTGTCCGTCCGTGTGCACGGCACGCGGGCTCTTGCCCTGCAGGTGTGGGCGTCAGGCCAGGGCCCCCAACCCTCCTGGCCCTCAGCTGCCCCGCGGGTCCCTCCTCCTGGGCCCCGAGGAGGCCGAGAAGCCCATTCTCTCTCCCTGTCCGGGGACTTCCGGTCCTCGACACCACAGGCCGGGGCCCCGGTCTCTTGGGCCCACTGCCTGGCGCCCGCACCTCTCCCGCCACCCTGGCCCCCGGGGCTCGTCACCACTTGACGGGTTCACGGAGCGCCCCTCTGTGCCGGCACCGCGCTGGGCGTCAGGCAAGATGCAGACCCCAAACATAAATACATGTGTAAGAAGTAAACAGAGGAAAAGATGATTAAGATGGTGCAGAGGAAAACAAAGCAGGAGAGAACCAGTAACGGGGGGGTTTTATTTTTGAATGGGCTGGTCAAGGAATGCCTTGTTGGGAAGGTAATATTTGTGGCCGTGGGAGCAGCGGGCGGGGCTGCGTGAAGCCCGTGGCAGTGCGGCGTGGTTTCCCTCGGCCTGCGCGTCTCACCGACGAGATCACTGTCCCCCCAGGCAGGGCCTTGCCTTCTGCTCCCCCGGCCTCCCCACGGCGCCACAGCCTGGGAAGCCTGGGAACTCAGTAGGCGCCCAATAAATACCGCGGCTGGCTGAGTCACCCCGGCCGCCTCCTCCTCCCCCACCCCTCCCGTTCTGCGCCCAGCCTCCCCGCCAGTCTGTGCCTGACCTGCTCCCCTACCCCTTCCAAATCCGCTCTGCCCGGCCCGGCTTCGGGCTCTGGGCTGGGACCCAGGGCAGCTCCAGAGGGCCAGCCCCAGCAGCCCCCCGTGCTCAGGCAGGATCGAGACCCTGGATGGGAAACTGCCCCCGTGGCCTCAAAGGACTGGGGACAGGCCACCTAGCCGAGGTGACCCATCCTCCACCCTCCCAGGAGTCAGGGACGTGAGTCTCCAACAGGGAAAGGCCCGCTGGCTGCTCAGAGGCCCAGACCGCACTGCCTGGGCGCCTGGGGTGTGAGGCGGCCTGCTCCCTGGAGGGGCCAGCTGCGGGCCGTGCGTGGAGAGCGGTGGCCGTCTCTCAGACAGGGGCCCGTGAGGCTTGGCGAGGCCTAGGGTGTTGGCGATCAGGGCGGGCACCTCGGCCCCCCAGCCCCCACTCCCCAGCCCATGCTGGGCAGGCCCGTGCCCCGAGGGCCCCGCCTGGCTTACGGAGCCCCCGACTCCACGGCCTCAGGCCACGCAGGGAAGTTAAGGGTCAGGGAGCGTGTCTCAGGGCGTGCCTCCGAGAGGGGCTTCACCAAAGAGGGCACCGGCCTGTGCGCCCTCACGGCCTCACGATGGGCCGTCCAGGTGAATTCGTGTTGTCGTCGTGGCCATAGCTGGTGCCCGGCAAAGATGTCACGGGGTGGGAGCTGACCCCGAACCCCAAAACCGGACCTTCCTGCCCAGAGTGACGGCTCTTCAGGGCTCCTGTACCCGGCCAGGCTGCAGGGGACTGTGGACTCCTGGGGCCGGTCCTCCAGATGCCCACTCGGAAGGCGAGGGGACACTCAGTGCTGGTGGGAGTGTGGCTGGAGGGGACCACGGGGGCTTGCCGCACCAGTCACAGTGCCCTTCCAGCAGCCCCCCAACTTTTGTCCACCTGGGGTTTGATTCGGACAACTGAACCTGACCCCACAGAGCCTCTGGGGGGGCTTGCTATCTGAGGGCCGGGCCCCTGGCTCTCCAGGGCCCCGGGGGGACGGGAGCGTGAGACCAGCTCGCGGGAAGGGTGATGTCAGGTGACCGGGCAGGAGCCCGGCCTGCCGCCCACCGGCACCGTGGGCCCCTGGGCTGCAAGGGTGAGTGGGTGCGTGGCCCTGCGTGCCGGGCGGCTGGCCTCTGACCCCACAGGATGGGGGGCGGGGGGTGTGGTGGGCAGAGGGGTGTTGGCAAAGTGCCACTGAGGGAGGTGAGAGTAGTGTTCTAGAATGTTCTGAGGCCTGGAGATAGCCTGTGGGCCCAAGATGCCAGTGGGGGTGGGGCTCAGGGAACTCAGTATCTGTGTCCAGGACCCCAGACTGCGATGGGCGCCCCAGAGTGAATTCGGGGCCCCTGTGCTTCCCCAGGCTCCAGGCTGGGGGGGCTTTTCTGAGTGGAGGGGGCCTGCAGGGCCGCCGGTGAGACCGTGGGCTGCGTGAGGCCCACCGCCCACCAGTGAACGGGACTGGCCGTGTTTCCTGCTTCCGTGGGCTGGCCTGCCCCGCCCCCCTCAGCCCTCCCTCTCACTCTGGGCCCTCCCGTCCCTGAGCCTGGTCCAGCCCCAGCCCACGTGGCTGCACCTGCCCGCCCACCCGCTTCTCAGCCCGCCCATGGTCTCCAGGTCCCCCCGGGTCTCCCACCAGCTCCTCTGAGCTTGCAGGGACTTCCAAGGGACCCCTTCCCAGCCTCCCACCTGCTGCTGTGTGCCCCCCACCCCGGCGCTGCTTGCTGGGGCGTTCGACTGCGTCCGCCAGCAGCCCCGCACTGGCCAAGTCAGAGGCGGGCCGGCGCGTCTGCAGCCTGACTCCCGGCCCTCCCTGCAGACCACCGATCACGGTCTTGCAGACGAGGGGCCACAGGGGGCTCTGTGACAGCGCACTTCCGCCGTCGGGGTGGGTGGTGGTGGCTTTCAGTCTGTGGCTACCACAAACAAGCCAGGATACGAGGAGTGCCTCACGCACAAACCACCGTCTGCTTTCCCTCAGCTCTTAGGGCCGGCTCCCACACGGGCACCAGAGCGCTGGGCCCGGCGGACGGTGGCTTTGCTCACCCCGCCGGCCCGCTTCCCGCCCGTGGAGCCTGCAGGCGCGCGTCCGGCTCTCCCCAGCCAGAACGGTGATTGGCGGCCACGGCACCCTTTCCCTGGGCGCGTTTCTTGTTGTGAGTGACGCCGGGCGTTCTGTCGTGAGTGCAGCGGCCAGGAACCCCTGGTCTGTGAACTGGCCACATCGCTTGCCCACTTTTCCACAAAAGCATCCTTTTTTCTCGGTTTGAGGTGTTCTTTATGTATCAGCGCTATGGATTCTTTTTTTTAAAAAAAGATTTTATTTACTTTTAGACAGAGAGGGAGAAAAACATCAGTGTGGGGTTGCCTCACACGTGCCTCCCACTGGAGACCTGGCCCACAACCCAGGCATGTGCCCTGACTGGGAATTGAACCTGTGACCCTCTGGTTTGCAGGCCGGCGCTCAGTCCACTGAGCTGCGCCAGCCAAGGCCAAGTGCTGTGATTCCTTGTGACTGAACTTGGCCAGTTTCAGCCGTAGTCTCAGAGCTCCGGGGAGGCCACCCCGCCCCGGTGCCTTCTCAAAGGAGAGTCTGCCTGGCTGCGTGTCGACATTTGCACGCAAGCCCCCCCCTCACTTGAACTTGACTCTCGTTCAAGGTTCTTGAGCGGAACCAACCTCGGTGGTGACCCCGTTCCTGCACGGGCACGCTCATCGGAGAGGGTGGCCTGGATGGAAGCCGCCGTGTGCCGGGGTGGCCGGCCGGGGGCCCCTCGGAGGCGGCCCTCTGCCCGTCCACACCCTCCCCGGTGCACCTCCCGGCGAGCTCTTCCGGCCGCAGCGGCCGAGCGTGCCCGGTGCCCGGCACAGCTGTGGGCTCGTTCCTTCATTCCCTCTGCACAAACGGACGGCACCTGCTGTGTCCTGGGGGGGGCGCATGCGGGGTGGTCGGTCAGTCAGCCCGGGATGCGCAGGGAAGACCTGGGGAGTGTCCCACAAAGTAGGGGCTCTGACGCGGCCGGGAGACAGTCACCCCGAGGCCCAGCACTATGTCTGAAGAGGTCGAGTTTCCTTCTGTCGGTGGCTCCGCCCTCCACCCGTCCTGGCTCCCGTTCAGTGGGCAGAGGCCCAAGCACCCTCGACAGCAGCGATGGCCAGAGGCAGTGTGGGTGCCCGAGTGAGCCAACCTTCCGACCCCATCACCCACCTCAACGCCCACCCAACCAGGGAAACCCACGGAGGCAGGCAGCTGCCCTGGGCCAGGAGGACAGAACAGCCACTCTCCCCGCCCCAGGCTGCGCAAACACCGGTCCCCTACCTGCCCAGGCAGCCCAGCCCGCCACGCCCTGTGGTCAGTCCCCGCCAGACCCACTGCTGTCTCCAGCAGGCCCAGATCCTCCGTTCCCTCAGGGCTCCCGCCGGGCCGTCCCTGAACTTCCATGGCCCCCTTTGTCCACAGGGTCCGACAGCCCTTGTGGGCACCAGTCCCAGCGCCTTCTCTGCCCAGGGGGAGCTCACCCACGGACTGAGGTGCTGTCCTGCAGCTGCCCAGAGGGTCAGTCTGTGCGTCCCTCAGGGCGCCCCTCCTTTCCCTCTCACCCCCCTCCCCGCCGCGCTTATCCAGAGAGACTGGGGGGAGGTGCAATGGGCACCTGGGCCCTAAACTTCGCTCCTGCCCCAGATGCACGGGTTCACTGTAACTACACCTGCGCGCCCGCGCCCTCCTTCCCGGCTCAGCTGGGCGCTCTGCTGTGGGCTGAGCAGGTGGGCGTGGGGGCGGGCACGTGGACGCAGGTGGGGCAGAGCACGTGGGCGTGGGGGACGAGCACGTGGGCACAGGTGGGGCAGAGCACTTGCGCGTGGGGGCGAGCACGTGGGCGGGGGGGGCGAGGAAGGGGGCAAGGGCGGGGCAAACAGGTGAATACAAAAGGGGCGGGACCCAGCAGACCAGCGCGGTTCGCCAAGAGCTGGGGCGCCCCGGGCGCGCCGGTTGGCCGGGGGCGGGGCGTCTGGCCGGGGGCGGGGCGCACTGTCCCTGAGGACTGGCCCGGGGCCACCGCCCCCTCCTGGCCCCGCCCCCACGCCCGGGCTAGGCGGGCAGCGGCCTCCGGCGCTGCGCCCCGACGCCGGCGTTCTCTGTTGCTGCTGCTGCTGCTGCTCCCGGGGCTGCTGCCCGGCCGGCCCCCGCGGGTCCTGCCTGGCCATGGCCGCGGCCTCCTCCGCACCCCAGGCGGAGAGGAAGCTCTGGGGTTGGGGGCGCCTGCCGGGCGCGCGGAGGGGCAGCGCGGGCCTGGCCAAGAAGTCCCCTTTCTCGCTGGAGCTGGCGGAGGACCGCCCGGTTGCCGGCGCGTTCTATGTGCCCGCCGCGCTGCCCAACGCCGCCGACCTCGGCCCGCGGCCGCCCGTGAGCCTCGACCCGCGCGTCTCCATCTACAGCGCGCGCCGCCCGCTGCTCGCGCGCACCCACATCCAGGGTCGGGTCTACAACTTCCTCGAGCGCCCCACGGGCTGGAAGTGCTTCATCTACCACTTCGCCGTGTGAGTATCGCTGCCGCAAGGCCGCGCTCAGAGGCGCTCCCTCGGCGGGGCGCCGCGCCCATGCCACCTGCTGCCGCCCCGACTGGACCGCAGCTGCGTGCCACTCAGACCAGCGGGTCGGGAAGGGTTAAGGGAGAAACAAGCCACGCGGAGACTGGCCCTTGAAGTTCAGAGCCGGTTGGCGCTGACCGTGTGCGGGACACCCCTGGCTGCGTGGGAAGCTCCCCGCTAGCCCTGTGCAGGCAGGTGTCTGTGTGTGTGGGGGGGCCAGCTGGAGAGGGGTGCCCGGCCTAGAAGCTGGCTCCACTCCTCCTGGAGGGACGGTGCAGGTGTAAGCACACAGGGGTGTGTGCCAGGCGGGCACGCTCTTGGGAGCTGGGAGAGAGCTCCCCGGGGTCGACAGGCATCCTCAACTCAGGAGCCCCCAAGAGGGGAGGGCCCCCGCACCAGCACCCCAGACTCTCCTGGCCCAGGCAGGCCCCGGGGAGGGGTCTCCCTGCAGGGGGGGCGAGCCCGCCCCGAGGGCGGCAGGCCAGGTGGTGGTGGTCCCCGAGGCGCCAGCACGAGCCTGGGAGCATCCACACCTGGCCAAGCCCGTGGGCCCCCGGACCGGGCGGCGGAGACTGGGGAGGCACGTGGAGGGAGGGGCGGGCCCCGGCTTCCAGCCTTTGATCTAGGGAGGACTCCGTGCCCTATCTATCGGCGGCACCTGGCCCCTGCTGTTACCAGGTGGCTCCACTTCCCCCAGCGGCGTACCTGCGCGGCAGGGCAGGGCGCTGTGCTGCTCGGGGACGGGGGCACGAGGAAGTGGCGTGCCTGCCTCTGCTGCCGGCCGTGGCCCTGTTTCCTGGCCGCCTGGCCAGCTGCCTCTTGGTACGACGCCAGCCTCTGTCCTGTGAGCCTTCCCTTGGTTGTGCCCATGCTGATCTTGGGGGCCGGGTGGGGGGGGCGGCTGCCTCCTGGCTTCCTGCTGCCACCACTCCGGCCTGGGGCCGGGAGAGACCTTGCTGGGGGGTGTCCAGGGCCCTAGTTTCTCCCACTGGGGGGTCCTGGGGTGCAGCGGGACCCAGGCCCACGTGCTTAGAGTACCGTTTCGGGCAGGTGAGGCAGGGTGGGCGAGGTGGCCTCAGTCTCTCACCTTTGGGCCTCTGGGAATGCGACCCCAGGGCAGCTGCTCTCTGCGGCAGGGGGGACGGAAAGCACTGCCCCAGAGGCACGGACGGGCCTGCGGCTTGAAGCCCCTTCCCCGCCCTGGCCCCCACACCGCAGGGCGCCCGCGCTGTGGCCGCCGAGGTCTGTGGGAGTCGGCGCTGCCCGAGGCTGCAGCCGCAGTGGCTCGTCTGAGGATGTTCCTGTGCCCTGACCTCAAGGGACCCCACCCGAGTCCAGGGCCCTGTGCAAACTCCCAGCCAATGCCAGGCTTGCGGGCGTCCCTCTGCGCATGGGCTCCCTCCTAGCCCTCACCTGCTGCACCCCAAACTCCCTGAGAGACCAGGGGTAGGGTCTCTGCCCAGCTGCCTCTCCATCCCGTGGCCTGGGTACCAGCCTCCGGTAGAGGCGGGTGGTGTGGGCAGAGGGTTGCCGGTGGGTGCTGCAGTGCCCCCCACACCTGGGGCCACTGGATGAGGGACCCCCAGACACCCCAGGCTTGGGAACGCAGGCCCGCAGGCAGGCAGGGCCCAGGCTCCCGGCCGCAGCGTGCCGAGCGGAGGAAGAGGGTTCGCCGCGCCCAGAGGAAGTCCGTGTGCGCCGGTGTTTTCTTCCTGATTCTGATTGTTCGGCTCTCGGAAGCTCGCTCAGCAGACTCTGCCCCTGCCCGGCCTCTGAGGAGCTGGCGGGCCTGGGCGGCTTGGGGGGCGGGGGGGAAGGGGATGCTCCTGAGGTGGCTGCATTGCCGCTCCCTGGGCCCAGGGAGCGCACGCCTGCAGAGGTCCCCGTGTGGGGTGGCGCTGGAGGCGGGCCCTGTTCCTGCAGGCGTCCCTCGCCCCCCAACATCTCTGGGAGGTCAGCCAGGCCCACACGTGCTTAGGGGAGCAGGGATTGCGGGGTGCCCTGGGGCTGAGCCCCGTGGCCAGGGGTGGGTGGCAGCCTCATGGCCTCAGCATTCCAGGTGTCTTTCTAGGCTTCGCCGGAGATAGTGGCAGGGAAGGGCTCTGTCCTTGGTGGGGGTGAGCCACGCGCCACCTGGGCCTGGCTCGGTTACCAGGCGGGGAGGCCGAGCCTGGCCTTGAGGCCCCCGGCGTGTGTGTGGGGTTGGGGTGGGAGCCGAGGGCTGGGTGCAGGGCGGGAAGCAGGCCAGGATATCCTGCCCCCTCCTGCTCACCGGGGAACCCCTGCCTCCTCCCGTGTGTGCCTGCCCTGCCCACCGGGGTCAGGGGGCAGGACGCTGCCCGCGGGCTTCCTGCCTCCTCGTGCCCTTCTGGGCACTTTGTACCCCTGATGTGGGGCGGCTCCCGCCCCAGCTGAGGGCACGGGGTGCTTCCCGCTGGGCCTCGGCCGGGGGAGTCCGGTGGGTCGCCTCGGGGCGATGCCGGACTGGAGTGGGAGCCGGGGTTTTGCACAGCACCGCGCCCTGGCTGCTGGGCTGCAGGGGCTCCTCCCCATCCCCCCTCCCCCGTCCCCGCCCCCGGGGTGACAGGTGCAGACTGTTTCCCCAGCTGCTTCTCATCCCCGTCTGTGGACACGGGCCTGGGCGTGCCCCCTCCTCCGTGACTCTGTTCTCCTGGGGCACCCAGCGCCCCTTCGAGGTCAGCTTCCCGGTGGTTAGGAGACACTGGGCGATCCCGTGGGACTGAGAAGAGGATCCGGGTGAGTGGACGGGGCCAGGCTCTCAGACCCGGCTGGGAGCCACCCGTCCCCGCCCTTCCGCCCCTGCCTTTCCCCAGAACTGGCGGGTGCTTTGGCGGCACCTTCACAGCAGCTAATCATTGACGGCGCTGGGAGCCCGCCCTGGCCGTTTGTCGGGCTGAGCCCGCCCACCTTTCCCAAAGTGGAGGCCAGGTCACGGGCCACCTGCCCCCGTTTGGAGGCTCCTCGTGCCCGGCTGGGCCGCAGGCTGCGGTGGGCAGTGTGGAGCCTGCAGACCCTTCGGGGAGCCGGCCGGGGAGGGGCGCGGGGAGAGAGGCGGGCATGTGGCAGCCGGTAGGGAGGATGGTCGGTCTGTCTGTCTCCATCGTCCCCTTGAGACCACCGCCTGTCCCTCAGACCCCAGTTCCCGGGGACGCTGCGAATTCCTTTTGGAGCCCTCCCTGTGCAGCCCTCTGGACCCTGGCCTCACCCGTAGCTGTCTGTACGGAGGCCCCTCCCTGACACTGCCCAGCCCCAGCCCGGACGCTTCGGGACAGACCACCGTCCGTGCGTCCAGCGCTGCCGCCTCGCCTGGCCGAGGCTGGGGACTGCAGGTGTCCCTCATCCTGCCTCCTCACATCTCGCAGACCTTGCTGCTGAGTCCCAGGCAGAGACGGTCTAGAGACTCACAAACCAGGAACTGAAGGCAGGCTGGCTGGATGGAGACCCCCCACCCTCAGCCCCCCACCCCACCGCTGCCGACTCCCGCGGCCCTGGAGCCCGTCTGTGTGCAGAGTCCACCGGGCACAGGGTGGGCGGGGCCTCCTTCACCTCCAGGCTGAGCACAGCCCACCCAGTTCGGAGCGGGAGCCCTGACCCGGAGGGGAGGCCACTGCCTCCCGGAGGTGCCCCCCGCCGCGGGCAGAGGGGAGCCCTGGGGAGGCGCGGGCGGCCCTGGACACCACAGGCTCTGGACGCCGGATCCTGACGGATCTTACGGTTTGGTTTCCTGCTCTGTCCTCCTCCAGCTGGTCTCCTGTGAACATCACCGCCACACTCTGGGGGGGCGTCTCCAAACAGGGCGATTGAAACGGCGCGGCTGGCTCCGGGCGAGCCGGAACGGGACAGGCAGCCCGTGTGGACGCGCTGGCACACGACAGCCCGGTCAGAGACACGGCGGCGTCTCAGACCGCGAGGAAGAGACGGCTGTAGAACACGCGGTGCTGGGCAGCTGGGCGGCCTCGGGGAAGGAGGTCCAGCCAGACCCGCTCCTCGCCCTGCACCCGGGCCGACCTCCGCGTGGGCTGGGGACCGTCCGGGGCCCAGGAGACGGCCCGGCCCCTGGCCGAGCGAGACCTGGGAGCCAGGTCCGTGGAGGAGGGAGCACAGGTGGGCACCCTCCCGGGCTGAGTGCGGGCCAGTCTGCGTCCTCTCTCCCGGCAGCGCCGTGGTGCCCGGCCCGCTGCGCCGCCGAGCAGGGGCCCTGCCCCCTGAGGAGGGGAGTTCGGTGCCCGGCTCCAGGAGGTGGGGCTCTGGCTACTGTGGGACGGGGCAGGTGTGTGGGTAGAAGGGTGGGTAGATGGACAGGTGGAGAAATGATGGGTGGGTGCGTGGATGGGCAGGTGGACAGGTGAGTGGATGGACAGGCAGGCTGGCAGATGGATGGACGGATGGACAGCTGTATCAAGCACTGCCCGGTGCCACACTGTTCCCAGCAGCCACTGGGCACCCTGTCCAGCTGTCTGCTGAGGGTTTGTCAGCGGTGGTGGCTCTGGCCAGCCCTGCCACCTCTGTGGTTGGGGTGGACCACTGGCCTGTGGTCCGTCCTGGTAACAGCCTGTCTCCATGTCCTGGGCCAGTGTAGTCGAAGCCAGAGACGTAGAAGGTGGCTCAGCGTCTCAGTTTGGACGGTCCAGAGAGCAAGGGAAGCCTCGTAGGGCCTGGGTTCTGACACGTGGGGCTGTGGGAGGGTCAGTGTGCTGCTCCTGAGGCCACTGTGTCTCGGTGCACGAGGTGGACGGGCCTCTGGACCCGAGTGGGGGTGGCCGGAGGGGTCAGCGTTGGGACACCGTTGACTTGCAGCTCACCGCCGCCACCTGCCGACTGGCCTCCCTCTGAGCTTTGCTCCTGCCTGGGGGGCTCCCAGGCGAGGCCTCGGCCTCCAGAACGTGCTGACCCGTGGCAGCTGTGATCGGGTGCCAGCCGGCACGGCCCCAGGAGCCCCCGCCGGGATGGGGCGGTGGTCCCGCGGGCGCTTTCCCCTCTCCTCCTGCTCGCCTGGGTGCGGGGCAGGGAAGAGGGGCGTGCTTCACTTCGATCTTGTGGGGCTCGTGACCCAGTGGGGTGGCTGCTCCTGGTGACCCCACCTGATCATCGAACGGCTCGGGGTGGCTGATGGGGCAAAGGGGGGGTGGGCGTTGCGGGCAGAGGCCGGCAGTGGGGTAGACAGGGGGACAGATGGCCATCTGCGGCACCAGAAGGAGACCCACCCTGGCTGGTGGGGGGTGCCGGTGGGGCTCTGCAGGGGCCGCGCGGCCTGGCCACCAGTGCAGGTTTCTTCCGAGGCTCCAAACAGCCGTGGAGGGTCTCGGGGGCCGGGGGCCTGCCCTGGTGTGAGCCTCTCGAGCTGCTGGGTGGGGCTGGGTGAGGGGCAAAGATGGGGGCAGAGGCAGGGGGCCTTTCGGGGACCTGGGGGCAGGGTGGTCCTGGTGTGTGCACCGTCAGTAGGGAACCCCAGTGCCCTGCCCGTGTGCCCTTGGGTGGCCAGCTGACCTCCCTGTGTCCCTGGAGAGGCCATCTCTACCTCACTGCATGGAGACAGTACAGGAGACGGGGGTGTGGGCGGCTCTGAAAAGCCCCCCAGCCTGGGAGGTGGGGGCTGCCTTCTGCCCTGGGTCCGTCCCCTGCCCCGGGTCCGTCCCCTGCGTCAGAGGCCGGTCTGCTCAAGGTCCCGTGTTGACTCGGAGGGGGAGAGGCACCTCCCGGGCACCTCCCCGGCCAGTGCTGGAATGTTCTGGCTGCCCTTGGCACTGGGGGGGATGGGCGGGGCCGGGGGCTGTGTGGCCCGGCAGGCCCCACCCCCTGCGCCCTTATCAAGGCCTCCCTGCCAAGCTCCTGCCACCTCAAAGTCACGCTGCCCCAGGGGCGTCCACGGGCCTTTCCGCCGCTCCCGGGCGGGCCTGGGGTGGCGGTTGGTCACTTGGGGACTCTCGCTCTGGGAGCTTCAAGACGGGCAGAGCGGAATCTGACTCTGGGTTTGGGGGACTCGTGGCCTCCCCACTTCCTGAGACCCCCTTCCGTCGGCCTGGCAGGGCCTGTCCCAGTGGGCACGGAGCCCCCAGTGTCCCGACCCCGTCTGCCTCCGGCCCTCTGTTTTCGACGGGGCCCCCAGTCCTGGGCCACTTGGAACAAACCCAGCTTGGTGTTCAGCAGGGGGCCCCTCCCTGGGATGGGTTTGAGGAGCAACTCCCGGGAGGTGACGCTGGTGTTCTCCGTGGTCACCCCTGGGTGTGGGTTCTGGGTGGTAGTTTTTAAACTTTTGCTTAATCTGAATTTTCTACCTTTTCTATTGGTTGAAAATGATAGATGGTGGTTTTTATTAACTAAGTGATGAGATGACCCCAAGGCCATGTCCCCACTGTCCCCCACAACCCTGGGGTGATTTCTAGCCATTCCCCGGGTGGACTGCCCGAGGGGGCTGAACGCAGTGTGGGGACCAGGAGGGGAGCTTGTGGCAAGGTCCTGCTCACCTGGGTCTGGGGTCCCGTAGGTGGGAGGGCGGTCGGGCTGATGTGGACAAGGCAGGGGTCCGCCCAGAGGTGAAGAGCCAGTTCTGTGGGCAGGGGGTGGGAGGGAGGAAGTTCTGGTGGAACTGTGGGCCCGATACCTTCCAAGGCCGCAGCCCTGCGGGAGGGGGGTGTCCCAGGGAACCCCGACGCTGGGCTGGCAGCCAGGGCTGCGGCCCTCACCTGCGTGGCCGGCCTGGGAGCCTCCCTGCGGCCGGCAGCTGTCGGGGCCACACGGTGATGGTGGCTGCCGCCCAGCACACGGCCGCCGGTCCGGGGTCTGCCTGCAGAGACTCACTCCGCCCCCAGGGCCCCGGCAGCTCACCGAAGGCGGAGGGCAGACAGACGCCCGCCTGCCAGGGCTCCCTGACTTGCTCCGAGCAGCGCCCACCCTGTGCCGGCCCCTCCCTCCGGTCCTGCAGTCTCGGTGGGGCTGGACAAGCCGTGTCAGGGGGCAGCGTCCAGGGGCCTGCGGGGAGCTGGGGCAGCTGCTTGGGTCAGCTCTGCAGGTAGTCTGTGCAGACCCCCTCCCAGACCCGGCGAGGGCCTCTGCTTCCGGCCTGACGTCCCCACGGTGGCCGGGCCCGAGCCAGGGATCCTGTCCGGGCACATCTGAGGCCCGGCCTGCCTGGGCGGAAGGGGCCAGTGGGCACCCCGCCCACCGCAGTGGAACTTCTCGGGGAGCTGCCTGGCCGGAGGCGTCTGAGAAGGCTTTGGAGGGGGTGGGCTTGGGCTCCCACCGCCTCCCGGCGGACCCCACAGGGCGAGGCGGGCGTGCGCCTTGGGCAGGCCCGCCCCGCAGCCCGAGGCTCCCTGCGTGGGTGGGCTCAGTGCGCCCTGAGCCCGCACAGCCCCCGGGGAGGACGGCCTGGCTGCTCACCGCGGTGCCTCCTGGAGGCGGGCAGGTCGTCACCAGCCTGGCAGGCAGTGGCGGGAGCCGAGCCTCACCGGGCCGTTCTGGACTTGGGTGCTTCCTGGTGGCACCTGCCTGGCTTGTAACTCGACCTGCCCTTCCTCAGGGAGCTGGAGGGGTGGCGGGTGAGGGGGCACTGTCCCCGGGTCACCCCGGGGGATTCAGGAAAGCACCTGGCTCTTCCTGAGGCCTCTCTGCCCGGGACGTAAGGCCAAGTGATGGAATGACCCCGAGGCCGTGTCCCCCCCACCCCATGCTCCCACCCCGGGGTGATTCCCAGCCATTCCCCGGGTGGACTGCCTGAGGGAGTTGAGTGCAGCTGGGGACCAGGAGGGGAGCTTGTCCCCGGACTGGGCCCTGGGTGGGTCTGGAGACTGGAGGGGGCTGTGCAGGGTGGGCAGGGCCTCTGCTGCACAGGAAGGCTGACCATGACCTTGTTCAGACTCGGGCACGTTCTGGCCTCGCTGCCCCGTCCTGCAGCTGGGGAAACTGAGGCCTAGATCAGCGAAAGGGTCTTTAAGGGGGCGGGTGACGCCCTGGCCAAGTGGCAGCCCGGACACTCCAGGACCGCAGGCCCCGCCCCTCCAGGCCCCGCCCCTCCAGGCCCCGCCCCAGGCCAGGCAGGTCCCTGCTGGGCTGGCCCCTGGGCAGGAGGTGGGTCCTCGGAGCAGGAGCAGGGAGGAACTGAGGTGCTGAGCGTTGTCCCTCCTGGTCGTGGGGCTGCTGTCCTCAGAGGAGTGAAGGGTGAGGGCTGGCCGTGGGGGCTGCGGCTCTCCGCTCCCTCCAGTGTCCTAGAAGAGAGTCGGGACGGCAGCCTCAGTGTCTGCCAGGCCTCGGGCGCCCGCCTCTGGTGTCAGCCTCGCCCAGGGGAATGCACCCTTCCAGGCCCCCGTCACCAGCCGCTGACGGCCACCCCCCAGGAGGCCAGGACGCCCTTTGCAGAGTTAGCTGCTGGCCTAGGGGTGCTGGCTGGTGTTGTCCAGGGGGCCCTGCCTGCCCGGCAGAGGGGCGGGGGGCTCCACCTCAGGTGGCAGGCCCGCCTTGTGGTGGCTTAACCCCTCGATGCCTCGGCCGTCCTCTCTGGAAACAGGGACCGTGTGGTTTTGGTGCAGAGCGCAGGGTGTCCTTCTGCGGGGCATCCTGTGTCCTGAGGAGCGGGCAGCTCCCCCGGCCTCAGCGCCCGCCGGGCACCAGCAGCATCCACCGTGTGTCCCCTGGAGGCTGAGTGCGGGGTTCCAGAGCCCTGTCTGGGGAGCACGTGCCCCACCAGAGTGGAGGGGGACCAGGCGCCGGCCCGGGAACACCTGCGGGTGGCTGCCCAGCCCGCCCAGCCTGTCCCTGCGGGTGGCCCTCCAGCTGCCTCGGGGACGCCATCAGGGGAGGCCCAGGGGACCGAGTGGCTGGCCTGTCCCCAGGCCCCTGTGGTCGCTGGTGGGTCACGGGGTGAGTGCCTCCCCAGGGAGCAGCTGCGAGGAGGCCCAGGCACCGAAAGAGGAAGTGAGGCCACTGGGGAGCTCTGGGTCCCGTGGGGACAGCTACTCGATCCCAGCTCCGGGCCATGGTCCCAGGCTGATGGCAGTGGGGTCTGTGGGTCTGTGCTGAGGCCCAGGAGGGACCCTAGCCCTGGCTGCTACTGCTCTGGGCCTATAGTCCTACATGGTCATGGGGCCCGGCCTGGCCAAGGCTTGCCTCGCAGGCGTGCCAGCCACCCACCCGGGGGGACTGGCCCTCACCCAGGAGTGCCCAGTGGCAAGGGAGGCCCTGTGGCCCTGCCCCACGACCCCGTTCTCTCGCCCTGGCCCTGTGCACGCACATCAGGCCAGACCCCTCTGCCCGCCTGTGCCTTCTGCCGCCAGTCTGAGGGTCAAGGCCACCTCCCGGGGGGCCCGCTGAGCTCCAGCACTGTGGTCTGCAAGGCCCAAGGGTCCCTGGCCGCCAGCTTGGGGCAGGCAGAGGTGGGGGGCCAGGCCTCTGGTCCTCAGCACCCTGCCCCTGCTCTGCTCCCTGTGAGCACGCCGGTGGACGCCCCACCCTCCCTCACCTGACCCCTGCAGGCCCCTGAGGGGAGCAGGCACCCGAGGGGGACTCCCAGAAAGTGTAGGGGTGAGTGGGGCACTCCAGCCAGGCAGGAGGTGACCTGCAGTGAGGGGGGCCTTGCTGGGCGGGGCAGGGAGCCTCTGCAGGGGGCAGTGGATTTATCCCCTTGTGGCACCTTGGTGTCCAGCAGTAGGCGGGGTCTGGAGGAGGTCAGGACTGGCTTTGTCTGCTCCGTCCCCCCCTCCCGCCCTGGATCAGCGGGGCTGGGCTGTTCCCCTGGCCTGACAAGGCTCTTACAGGGGCTGGGGTGTGGCCCGGAGGGTCCCCTGATGAGCCACAGGAAACAGATGAGTGTGAGGAAGTGGCCATCAGTCACGGAGCTCTGGGGCCCTGCAGATGGCACGGGAGACATTGGGGGGATGGCTGACCTCCGTGCTGCGGGGCAGAGCAGGGGTGCCCGCCACTGGGCGCCTGCCTCCCCTGCACCAGGGCCCCCCCCTTGCTCAGAGTGAGTCCTGCACGAACAGCCCCTCCTCTGAGAGGCCGTCCACTCGCAGGGGCAGTGCGTGTCCGAGGGTCTCCCAGCCCCCGTCAGCGCCGTGTCCTTGGGTCCCTCTGCCGGCCCTCCTGCCTGCCTCCTGCTCCTGCAGGCCCCACTGTCTGCTGTCTGTCCCCACAGGTGGTCTGCGCCCTCCAGAGAGCCTTCCAGGCAGCCTCGCAGGCTGAGGGCTGCGGTCCGTCCGGGCTGTGGTCCTTCCCTGTCGCTGCTGCGTAGGGTCCTCCCACCGGCCGCACCTGGTTGGTTGTGTTCCCGAGCCGGGTGCCCTGTGGAGGGGCAG
>CM052543.1:1030999-1076734 GCA_028533065.1 Trachops cirrhosus | reverse complement strand
CTCCACGCCAGGGGCGGGCTCGCCGGCCCCCACCTCGGCCATGTGTCCCCGGGCCGCGGCACACCTAGACCGGAACAGCCCCTGAAGTTTATTTCTGAGGACGGCGTGCGGTCCGGGCCCCTGTCCCCGCCCGCCCTCCCCGAAAGCCCTCTGCTCACCTTCCTGGGAGCCGGACACCAGTGCCGAGGCCCGACTGCTGGCGCGCAGAGCGTGGACGTAGGTGGCAGAGACTGCACGGTGGCCTCGGCCCAGAGGTCCCAGCGGGCTCTGCTCAGCGGCTCGCTGTAGCTGAGGGAGGCAGGGAGGGGCAGCTGACCGTCAGACCGGACAGCGGACGCGGACGGGTGGCCGCACAGCCCAGGGAGCGGCACAGGCCGGGGGCAGGTCCCTCGACGGGTCCCCTCGGTCCCAACGATCCTGTCAGGTGGGGTCTAAGCAGGATGACTACGGGGCCCGAGCGGCCCCAGCTCTACTCTGGCGGGGGGGGGGGGGTCGCCCACAGGCTGCTCAGCGTGGCCCGTGGCCTGCAATGAGTGCCCCGGGGGCGGGCAGGGCCGCCTGCCTGGCCTGCAGAAGGTTCGCTCCTGTTTGCCGGGAGATGCCCTGAGAGCTCCGAGGGGTCTGCAGGCAAGTCCCGGGCACCCGAGGGTCAGGCCCTCAGGGAACAGAGGAGTCAGCCACCTGGAGCGACTTCCAAGGGCACTCCCAGTCCTCCCCACACCCCCACCTTCCCCGCTGAGCACGGACACGCTGCCCACAGGCGTCTGCTGGCCGAGTGTGGCCAGGCCCCGAGGACCGCCCAGCCTCCCCCTTCTGCACTGCTCTCCGCTGCCCACCCACCCACCAACTCCTTCTTCCTCGGCACCGAGCACCCCCCTCCGCGCTCAGGGTGGCCCGGTGCTGCTATAGCCCCAAGCCCAGACCTCTAGGTGCCCTACACAAGTCGAACCCAGGCCAGACCTCCACCCTCCTGGGGCTCAGCTCCCCAAATCAAGGCAAACCTCCGGGAGTGGAGAGGGACACAGAGCGCACCCTGCGGTGTCGGCCTGAGCCGGCAGGGCTGGCGAGGCGGCGTCTACCCCTGGCACAGTGTGTTGAGGCAAAGCTGGGGTTTCCCACTCCTGTTCACCACACCGCCGGCGAGAAGCAGCCTGATGGGTGGAACATTCCGGGGGGGAAGACGGGGACAGAGCCCCAGAAGGAACCCAACCCTAACTCAGAAAAGCGCAAATCTTCGTCCAGGCTACGGGGCTGGGGACGGAGGTGCTCTGAGGGATGGGCAGGCCAGATCCGAGGAAGCAGGACCCCTGGCCTCCTTCGACTCTGTCCCCCCTTGGAAGCAGAGGCTGACATTCTGCGCTGAATGTGCCCAGAGCCTCGCCCATGCCCAGCAAGCTCTTCCCATCGGGGTCTGGGTCTCAGGGGCCGCGTCAAGCGAGAGACCACGGTCCCAGAAGCCGGGGCTCGAGGCACGGGAGACACAGAGCAGGTGGGGGCACTAAACTGTGCACGGAGGGCTCCCCAAGGCGCGACCAGCCGGCCCCGTCGTCCTCCTTCCACTCAAACCTACCGGATTACTGCTGCCAGGCCGTCTCCATCTTGCGTCGCGCTCGGCCCTCTGGGAAACCGAGTCCGTCGTCGGGCGAGCGCTACGGCTGCCGCGCCTAAAGAACTACAACTCCCACAAAGCGCCGGGCCGCGACTTCCGAGGCCTGTCGGGATGTGTAATCCTTGCGCATGCGTCCTCTTCCCAGCTTCCCCTCCCCGGAAATGGTGGCACTCCTTCGCGAAAAAAGCCCGGAATTGACTAAGGGGGATTGAGGGTGGGGGAGACAGGACTGCGACTCCCAGAACGCGCAGTGGCTAATGGTCAGGGCGTCTATCCGGAGGCCCCAGCGCCCCCTGCTGGAAGCTGTGAGGACAGCTGCCCCTCAGGACGGAAGTGCGTTGTAGCACTTCCGGTCCTGGCCGGAAGCGGCCGCCGCTCCCTTCCCGGTTCGTTGGAATGTGGAGGGCGCGTAATTGAGCGCGTGTGTCCATCGCTGAGCCAGCCAGGGCTGATCAGGGCGCAGCCGGGGTGCCCAGCTCGGGAGCAGCGGTCTGGCCTCGCTGGCTGCTCACCGCCGCCTGGAAGCGGGGACAGGCCTTCCCCACTGGGCCGCTTCGTGTCCACAAAGTCCATGTGGGTCCCCCCGGTCTGCTGGACGGCCGGACCTCGCCCGCTCCCTCCCCAGACCTGCAGTCCTGGCGTGCTCCGGGAACCCAGGGTTCGGGCCTGTTCTTCCTTGCCACCTGGGGACATCTCATTCCTAACCCCCCAGGCCCTCCGCTGAACCCCAAGCACTAACGCTGTAGCGTTGGTTACATTGCAGGATGTCTCCGGGCCCTCGAGCATGGGTCCCTGGGGTCATTCTGTCTCCCAACGACCCGTCCTGGCACAGGCTGTGGAGGGGCACGCCTGCTGAGACTCCATGACCCCCCACTGCAGGGCTGGGGTTAGTTTCCAAAGTCAGCTCCCAGGGGGCCCCTGTGGCCTCAGGGGGTCAATTTAATGTATACACGAGTTGGTGCCCACAGGAGACTTGCAGTGACATCACCCAGCATTCCCCAGGGGGGCAGTGGCCTGATGCAAGAGGCCGGCAGGGCGCACTTCACCAGGCAGCGGCTGAAACTCTCCCTCCAGCCCTGGGAGACAGCTTGGCTGGAGCCACCCAGGGAGCGGGGAGGAGACGCTGGGGAGGGGCGGCGCACCACCCTCTGCGGCGGAGCTGTCCCTTGGCAGGGAGGAAGGCGGGTTGTGCAGGAGGCCGCCTCCAGCACACCCTGCACCGTGCTCTCTGCCCCCGCCCCTCCAGGCAGGGGTGCATAGTAGCAGGAGTGGGAGCGAGGCTGGGGGGAGGATGCTTTAGGAGGCGCAGGGCCCCCCCAAGGGGCACGTGCCACACTGAGGGCTCCCCGGGGACCCCATCACTGCCCTCAAACAGGGCAGGCAGCCCACCTGGGCAGGGCCGCGCTGCCCCTCGGAGTCGCTGCCCAGGCCTCAAACGCTGAGGCACAGGTGGGGACCGACGGTTTCTCAGCATGCCTGGTTTTTCCTTCTTTATTGAATGATTTTCAAGATGTAATCACAATGAAAGGTGAGGCGTTAGAAAGGACAGGTGCAGTGAAGGCGTGAGGCTGCTCACAGACCCGGCTCTAGAGGCAGGTGGCAGGGCGGGACAAGGATTAAAAAAAGGCGTGCGCCTTGTGGCCCACGGGGACCGGTGGGCGGGAGGGAGGTGCCTGGAGAGCCCTAGCAGAGCCCCCAGGTGGCCGCAGAAGCAGAGGGGACCCTGCCCTGCGTTCCCCAAGGCCCACACTCACATGCCACCTACGGGTGACGTCAGCCCCCAAAGGCGATGGGGGATCTTCAGGACAAAAACAAAACCTCAAAAGTAACAAGGTTAATAAGTGTAGCAGAGTAATACCAGAAAAGTTATATACACAGGCGGGAAGGGCGCCTCCTCAGAAGCGCCCCGGTCTCTCAGCGAGCACTGCAGGCAGGGGTCCCCGCGGCACGAGGGGCGGGGCCTCAGTACACGGAGCTGTTCCGGATGCCGCAGCACAGCACCATGCTCAGGATCATCTCGAAGATCTGCAGGGAGGGGCGGATGGCCGGTCAGCGCCCGGAGGCTCATGGCGGCCTGAGAAGGTGCGCCCCGCCCGGCCCACTCACCATGATCACGGCGACCACGATGGCCGCGATGCCAATGAGGTACAGCTTCCCTGAGAAGAGGTCATCGATCTTCTGGTGGCAGTCCTCCTGCAGGGCACGGCCAGCGGGTGGTCAGGGGTGCTGGTCCCAGCCCCGGCCGCCCGCAGAGGAGGGGCGCACAGGGCCCAGTCTCTGCCGGGTTTCATCGGACACCCATGTGAAGATGCACGCAGGAATGAGGAGCATGCTGTGTGCGCAGGGACTGAGCACCGGATGGGCACTGACCTGGGAGGTCAGGGTGCCCACCGTGCCCACTGGCAGCCGGACCCAGACAGCTGCCCCGTCAGGAACCAGGTCGACACTTGGCAAAACTTGGCTCCTGGGCACGGCACCCCGACTCAGGCCACCACCCAAGACCTGTGGAGGGAGGAGGGCCGGGCCCGCCCACCCTGGAAGGCCCCACCCACCGCCATGCACCTTAAAGTTGCTCAAGAAGTTGCTGCTGGAGGGACACAGGTTGTTCTTGAACAATGAGGTGGTCAGTGTCATCATCGCGTTGGAGCCACAGCAGTTGAGCTGCAAAGACGGAGGGCAGGCACTGTCAGCCCCGCACACGTGAGGGAGACAGCCCGGGGGCAGGTGGCCCAGGACACACGTCCAGCAAGCCACACGGGCCCCTGTGGCTGCCTGGCATAGGGTCGGGGCTGGGAAGGTCGCTCCTCCTTCCCTTCCTCCTGCTGAGCTGCCCTGCTCAGAGACCCCGTACCCGGCCGGCTGGCCCATCTGGCCCCCCCAGGGAACCCCATGTCCCAGAGGGGCCCCGGGGCCGTTGAGGAGCAGGGCCCCGGGCCCCGAGTGCCCCCGCCTGCGCCTGAGGTCTGAGCTCAGGCCCCGCCCCCGCCTCACGCCGGCCCCGGCGGCCCCGCCCGGCCTCGCACCGTCTCGTGGAAGGTCTTGACCACGGCCTTGGCGTTGCTGGCGTCGTCATCCATCACAGCCTGCTGCAGCGCCTGGTCGTAGAACTGCTTCACATCCTTGGCGATCTGGGGGGGGCCCGGCCCACTGAGTGAGGGCCGGTCCTGGGGGCGTGCCGTCACCAGGCCCTCCAGGAGCAGGGTGGCTTCCAGGCCAGGCCCGGCCTTCCCATCCCCAGCGCCCCAAGCTCGGCCCCCAGGCCACCTCCTCCAGAAGGACCTCCGTGGCCTTCCCACTAGGCCGGCCCCAGGGGCCCCAAAGCACACTCTGCAGCTGCCCCCCACAGCTGAGCAGCGTGTGCCCCTCTCCCCGCCCCGAGCTGGGCCTGGCCCTCCCCGGGGACCCAGGCTCACCTGGTCCTTGTTGACAAAGCCCCAGATGCCCGCAGCCACTTCGCAGGCGAAGAGGATCACCAGGCAGGTGAAGAACTGGAAAGGTCCCACCAGGCCCGGCAAGCAGGGAGGACAGAAAGAGGAGGGTCGGAGCAGGCCGGAGACAGCTGGCCGGGGGGGCAGCTTAGGGCCTGACTTCCACAGACCACCTGCGCCTTAAGGGGCCAACCGCTGTGTGGGGTGGCTGGCGGTTCCCACCCACCCACGTCCCGCCTGGAATGAGCCTTGTGGAGCCTGGAGGCACAGAGCCTAGGACCTGGGATGACATCCCCATCGTTCCCAGGGCCCGAGCTCTGCAGGGGGAAGGGGGCCACCGGGGGTGCCTCGGCGTCACCGTGGGTGTCCCCACAGAGGCACTGGCACAGGCTCCCACAGCCCACGCCTCCCGGGTGGCCAGGCCCTGCATGCCACAGCCAGGCTCCAGCCTCACGTCTGTAGGGGCACATCAGGGACACCTGGGGTTGGGACTCACTCCCTAATTTGTTACACCTGGGGCTTTTTAAAAACCCAAAGGAGCCACTTTGGAACGTGGACTCAGGTCCTGGACCAACCGCGTGGCCGGACCAAGCAGGGAGGTGAACATTCTGGGGAAGGTCCCAGGCTGCTGCGACCCCTCCCGGGGGCCGACCGGCTCCGGTGCCGGAGACCCTGACCTCCCCACGGACGGCGCCCGAGCCCGGGTCTGCCCTGCCGGGACCTACCGTCCCCAGCAGGCACTGCGACTCCTGAATGGCCCCGTAGCAGCCCAGGAACCCGACGAACATCATCACAGCGCCCACGGCGATGAGGATGTAGATGCCTGTGGGGGAGGGGCCATGGCACCTCAGCAACCACTGGCCAGGGACGTCTGGGGCCCTGCCCCGCCCCCTACCCCAGACCTCTCCCCAGCCAGTGGCGCGCACACA
This sequence comes from Trachops cirrhosus, assembly GCA_028533065.1. Classification (NCBI taxonomy): domain Eukaryota; kingdom Metazoa; phylum Chordata; class Mammalia; order Chiroptera; family Phyllostomidae; genus Trachops; species Trachops cirrhosus. The sequence continues at coordinate 1,070,768 of CM052543.1, read as the reverse complement.
CTGCTGCCCGGGGAGGGGCCGGATGCCCGAGGGTGCAGGGAGTTCTCCCGGTGCCTCGGTTTCCTCTCTCTGTTCGGGGCACCGGATGGCACTCTGACAAGTGCTCAGAGAACAGGAGTGGGGGGTGGTAAGAGCTCTGCGGGGACCATCTCTCCCTGGGTCATCCCTGCAAACCACCCCACTCGGCTTCCCACAAGCCTCTGGGACAAGGTGGGCTGGGAAGGACCACCCCGTGTTGGTGCCACGGAGGGGAAGGCCCAGCTGTTGGCCTGGGGGTGGGGCGGAGGGCAGCAGCCTAGGGGCCCTGGGGCACTCTCTGCCAACCCCCTGCCGGCGGCACGCAGCACCCACTTGTGGGCAGCGATCAGACCGGCCACTTCGAGCGGCTCCTTGGACTGGAGCTCAGGGGCTCAACTCTCCGCTCCTGAGGCCCCGCTCTGGAGGCGGAGCCCATGGGAGGAGGCGGAGCCCATGGCTGGAGGCGGCCCAGAGGCTGGAGGCTGGGGGGCCGGGCTCACTGCCCGGGTGGTGTGTGGCAGCAGGGTGTCAGGGACAGTTGAGGATGGCAATGTCACACAAGGGTTGGTTTGTCCTCCCGACCTACCCAAACACCCACCAGGCTGGTCACGTCCCTGAGGAGGCAGAAGGGCCGCTCGGGGAGAAGGGACACCAAGGGCCCAGGCTGCTGCCGGGCCAGGCCACCCTTCCTGGTGCCCTTGTCCCAGTAGACGGGCCCTGTGCATCCCTCCAGGGGCCCCCCATGCCTCTGGCAGCCCCAGGCTCCTGCAGAGCTGGGAATCTGGCTCTCAATTCCCGGTGCCAAGTGCCCCCCACCCCGCTACCAGGCCAGCCCCAGGGAAGGGGGCCTGGCATTCGGGACCCACGGCCAAGCTCAGGAAAGGCCCAGAACAGACAAAGCCTCAGGGCAGACCTGGCTGAAGGGACACTCCCTGCCATGTCCACTCTTGGGCCTTGCCCATGGGGCACGGCCCTCAAGCCCGTCTCTCTCCCCTCAGGCCCTGACACCCCCACTCGTGAGGACCCACCCCTGAGTTGCTATGTGAGGCTCAGCAAGCTGCAGACCTCCACATGCCAGGGCCGGAGCCGGCGGCCCGTTCTGGCCCCAGCCCAGCCCTGGCCCGGAGCGGCGAGCAGCCTCCCTCTGCAGCCCGCCCGACCTCAGGCTCCCTGCCCTCCTCGCTCAGCCCGGGCCCTGAGGCCGCACGCCCGCTCCCTAGGCGGGTCCAGGGGCCATTCCTTTAAAGGCCCGAAACCTCTCGCTCCCGTGGTCAGAGCGCCAGGCCAGGCCCCGCCTCTGCTGGCTGGGACCCGCTGCAGGGAGGGTGCTGCTCTGCGCAGCTGGCCCTCCTCCTCCTCCCGGCCCCCCTGCCCTGGGGGGGCCGGGCACAGGAACCCCCCAGCCTGACAGGCGCCCAGGGGGCACGGCTGGGACCCTGGGGCTGACCGGCAGCCTCAGGAGGCGGTGAGGTGTGGCTGGGGGTGGCTGGACCCCTCGGCCCCACCCTCCCTCCTGGGCCCCGAGTCCCCTTCCCCAGAGACTCTCACCAGGCCCCCACAGCCTCAGCTGCTGTCCTGGCTGCCCAGGCGTCTGACCCCACCCAGCCTGGGAGCCGTCCCCAAAATACCCGCAGCCTGACACAGCTCCCCCACTCAGCTGCTGCCCTCCGGCCCTGGCTCCGCCCCCACAGGGGGGTGGGCAACAAGCCACACCCCCCTCACACTCCCAGCCTGCCCCAGAAACCAGGCACTGGGCCACCTGCGGGTGGGGGGACCCGGACCCCAGTGCCTGCCCCAGGCTGACCGGACCCCACGGGCCCAAGGACTCCCCCACCCTCGTGGCCGATACCACACCCAGGTGCACAGCCAGCCCACTTGGGCCCCACTTCCTTGTGAAAGCCCCCTGACCGCCTCTCCGGGGCCTCACTGAGCTCCTGGTCGGACCCCCGGGGGAGCTGCCCGTGCTGACCCCCAGCCCCTCGTGAGCTCACCGACGTAGAAGGTGTTGGGTGCAGGCTTGTTTCCAAGCTCCAGGTAGAGCAGGTTGGTGGTCTGGGGGTCATGGCGCAGCCACAGGGCCACGCCCAGGATCACGCCTCCGGCCAGCTGGGGAAGGAACAGGCAAGTGTCACCCGCGGCACAGGGCACTGTGCTGCGCGCAAGCCGTGCCACGGAGCAGGGCAGCGGGCCCCCCTGCGCCTGTCGACGGCCCGAGGGCCGCCCGCCGTCCCCAGACGTCTGCTCTGCTGCCCTGGCGTTAGAGGCGCCCCGGGAGCACCCCGGCGGGGGGCACCCCCCGGCTGCCAGGGGCCAGACCGCCGGGCCCCACCCGCCACTTCAGAAAGACCTCAGGACAGGCGACCAGGCAGGGTGCGGGAGGCCGGGCTGAGCCTGCATTTCGGATGAGCAACGAATGTTCCTGGGGCACAAGTGTGTCCCAAATACAGCACGGGGCACACTGAGTGCCGAAAGCGTGCTTGTTGTTTATCGGAAGCTCACGTTCAAGTGGGTGTCCTGCTTTTCTGTTTGCTAAACCTGGCCAGAGGCCACGGCAGACCCTGAGCACCCTTGGGAAGCCTGTGGTGGGGACCCCAAGTTTGCTGCCAGGAGAGGGGTGGGGAGTTGATGGCACCGGGCCGGGGCAGGGCTGGGGGAGACCAGTGCAGAGAAGGGGAGGCCGCTGGGCGAGGGCGGGGGTGGGCAGACGACGGGGGGACGGAGCCGTGTCCGCCCTGGAAGGGCAGCTGCTGCCCGAGGAAGGAAGTGGCTGTGCTCAGAATAGGCGGCCGGGCTGGGCGGGCGGCTGCCCCTGGCCGGCGGCGCAGGAAGGACGGCCCGGCCAGGCCTGCGCCTGCCCGAACACCTGAGCGCCCGGGCAAGCAAGCCAGCACCCTGCTGCCTTCCACGCCCGGGCCGCTCCCCGGTGCCCACAAGGAGGCCTCTGCTCCCAGAGCTGCATCCGGGTCTGGTCAGAAGGCCCCCCTGCCCCCCACCTCCTCCGGATGCCAGCCCCACAGACCCACAGCTGCACGACTGATGGGGAAGAGAAACCCAAAACACACCTGGGGAAATGGCGCCGGGGCCAGGGAGAGGGGCCACGGGGGGGGGGTGGGGGGAGGACTGGGGCACACGTTCCCCGTGTGGGGCTCAGGCCCAGCCCCAGGAGCCCCCCGGAGGACAGCCCTGCGCTGCCCCAGGGACTCCCGGGCAGGTGGTCCTGAGGCAGCAGCGAAGGCGGGGAGGGGCTGTGGGCTGGGACCGTCGGCCCTGGGCTCAGCTGGGCGCACACCAGCTCCCCACAGCAACTGGCTCCCACCCCAAGGGGAAGCTGTCGCCACCCAGAGGTCCCGGCACCCTCCACCCTCACTGGCTGGGGCCTGGGCCCCTCCTCCCAGAGTCCAACGGGGCCCTAGTCTGGCGGGGGAGAGGCAGCCGTGGTTGTGAAGCTGTCTGTCCTTCCTGGTCTCCTGTGCACCTGCCAGCTGAGGTCCCCTCCCGGGGCTCACCGGCCCCGCCTGCTGCGCACCCCGCCTCCCGGCCCCGCTCTCTGGCGCCTGTCACCCCGAGAGACGGCTGGAGGGCCCGAGGGGCACGGGCAGGGCAGGTGCCCCTGGAGCCCTCGCTGCTCCGAGCTGGCTGCCAGCTGCGGTTCCCGGGGAGGCTGAGGGTTGCCGTGGTAACTCTGGCTTGGAAACATCACTTCTCCATTTCGAAACCGTCGTCCAGAGACAGCTCCGTGAGAGGCCCCCCGGGCAGAGCGGGAGGGGCGGGGAGCCCTTCCGACTGGGCCTCCGTGTCCCCTCGGCAGAGCGTGGAGTCGCGCCTGGCTGGGCCGGGACCGCCTGCCACCTCCCCTGGGCAGCAGCCCCTCATCGCAGGATCGGAGGGGACAAACCAAGCCTGGGGGCACACGGTCCCCGCCCGCAATGCCCCTGGTGGGCCCACACAGCCACCGTCCGCCCCCACCCACCCCGTCACAGGTTGGAGAAGCCCCCTCTGGATTCCCAGGGGCCCCGCCTGCCTCCAGGGACGGGGGGAGCCTGGGTGAGGTGCCCCCTCCCTGGGTCGCCCCGGCCTGCAAGGCCCGCCTCCACACGGAGCAGAGGTAGAGGGAGGGTGGGAAAGGGCCCACAGGGCCCAGAACCCCTAGCCTCGGCGTGGGGCGGGGCGGGTGGGGCCCTGGAACGGCTCACTCGGAGAGAGGCTCTTGGGCTCGCAAACGGCTGAGAAATGACGTGTATCCAAAGTTCACGAAGAACTTTCAAAACTCAAAAGGGAACAGCCCCATTCTCCGAAAAGACAAAAGATCTGAACGGACACTTCAGGGCGGAGACAGGAGGGCTAGTGAACAAGTGAGGAGACACTCAGCTTCGCCACCAGTCCCCGGGGACACGCGGACAAGCCACGGTGGGGCCCGCCCCTGCACCCCGAGAGGGGCCAGGTCACGGGGACCGACCCAGGGCTACCGAGGGGGAGGGGTGCAGTTCAGACACTAAAGCTGCACCCTCGATGCAGGGGATCCCCCCAGGTTTCTCCCCGGGGCTTCCAGGAGACAGCCCCAAACTGGGACCAGCCGGGCGCCGCCCCCCGCCCCGCCACAGGGGACTGGGGCGCGGCCACGCTGTGGCTCCCCGCCGGCAAGAGAAAGGCCTCGGGGAGGCCACACGTGGCTGGCTCAGCGGGCTCCGAAGAGGAAGCCCCAGCGTAAGAAACTCAACAGCTGCACAGACAGAAACCACGCCGGGGGCTGCGGCGATGGGGGCGGGGGCGGGAGGGTCACAGGCCCAAGGACACTTCGGGGCGGACGGGGTGCCCACTGTCGCGCACACGCAGGGATGGCTTCACAGGTGTGTACCTACCTCAAAACTTAACAAGCTGTACATCTTAGACATGTGTCGCTGATGTCAAATAAAACTTAAAAAAGAAGACTCCACCTCCTCCCCTGTCGACTGAACTTGTAAGCCACGAGGCTTTCAGGGTTACTGTTTCTTCTGGGCCCCGACGGGGCCGCGCCCTCTGCAGGGACCCAGACAGGAGGGCCCCCCCACACCGGGCAGGCGCAGCCCTCACCCCGAGTCCTGCCCACACATCCCACGGGCAGCAGGAGAGCTCCCTGCAAAGGACGGCCGGTCTCCGGCCCGGACCCCAGGGCCGATGCCCTTGGAGGGCAGCCCTCGGGCTCCACTCCGGGCCGGAGCTCACCCGCCAGCGCGAGGGGTGCGCACGCTACCCGGGCAAGTGGCCCCGGGGAGGACCCGGGGGCCTGGAGACCGTGCCCAGCAGGGCCGGGAAGGCCAGAGGCAGGAAGTGAGGCCGGACATGCCCCTGCAGGCGCTGGAGTGAGTCGGCCACGGCGGGGACGCTTTCCAGATGGGACGGGGACGGAGGAGGGTCGCAGGGGGAAGAGAGGGCCTTGAGGGTGACCCTCACCTTTGCCCCCTATGGGGGGACAGGGCCAGACCGCTCCCTGGGTGACCCAGGGCCCACCTCAGGCGTCCCGGCCGTGGGCAGCAGCCCCCCGGACCGGGGGAAGGCAGGAAGGATGTGCCTGGGGAACAGCAGGGGCGCCGGGCAGGAAGCAGGAGCGTCTCTCTCCCCCTCTCGCCCCTCGGCCTCAGGAAGCCACCCTGCAAGGCCTCCCAAAATCCGTGTGGGGGCTGGGGGGCGAGGCCTTGGCCCTCCGGGGCACCGCCGGCTGGGGAACCCAAGTGCCACTTTCCACCAAGAAATGCATGCAGGTCCCTGAGCACCCCAGCCCCTCTCAGGGCGCAGGGGACAGGACCTGGGACCCTGAGCCTGCCACCCACGCCACAGGCAGGGGGGCCCGTAAGTGGCCTGCTCCCCCACCCCAAACCCACCCCACGGGCTGAAAGGCGTCCGCTGTGGGCGGCCCCGATCCACCCCTTTGGGCTCTGCAGGGGTCACGTGGACACAGCCGTCCCAGTGACCTGCCAGAGAAGGGTGATAGTGGCCAGGCCCCAGGACAAGGCAAAGGGGTGGCTCGGCCCAGTGCCGGGCGCCGGAGGGGCGGCTCCTTCTGGGGAGCAGAGCTGTCCATCTCCAGGGCAGGGGGCCGAGCCCCCGGCGTGGGGAGCAGAGCCGCGGCTGTGGGCCCCGGTGGGTGAGGCGCTGCAGACCGGCCCACAGCTGCACCCCGAGTCTCCATCCCGGGGGTTCAGCCTGGGCCTGCACGCCCGCCACCAGGGGCTGGCGGTTGGTCACAGCGTAGAACCGACCTCAGTGCCACCCACAGGCGGCGGCGCAGGTGAGACAGCTCAGGAGGCACCGTCGGGCACGGCCCTGAGGCTCACCTGGGCGTGGGGCGGCGCCGGGGGAGGCTCGCTCGGCGGGCCAGCCCTGGCTTCCTGCCCTTCGCCTTCTGGACGATGACCAAGTCGCCCCGCTGCCTTCCGACGTCAGAAGCGGTGCCCGGCTTTAGGGACGAGGGCAGGGCAGGTCTCCGCACACCCGGGCTGTCGGCCCGTCAGCTTGGGGTGGGAGCTCCACCACCAGCCCCTCGGGCACGCCACCACCCCTGTCTGAGGGCCTGCCCGTATGTGGGGGGTGGGGGGGAGGACCGAGAAGTCCGGAAGCCTCTGGAAGCCTGCGGGCTCCAACCACGTTCTGCTGGACCCTTGGGAATGACTCGGGAGCCGGGCTGGGGGCCGGGTGCTTCCAGGTGAGCCCGGTGTTCTGTGCAGGACGAAGAGCCGGCCGAGGGCAGGCGACCTCTCCAGGGCTGACAACTGCCCGGCCGCTCAGGGTCTGGCCCGGGCCCCAGGGTGCTGGGCCAGAACCTCAGCCCCTGGGCTGCCCCCCAACCCCCACGCCAGGCTCCTGGACTATAATCCTTATTGATTCCATGACCCAGTTCATTCCCCATCACGCTTTGGGAACTGGAGGCTGGGGGCCAGAGTATTCGGGAGAGCTGGGAGAGCAGGAGATGAGGGGATGGTGGTGCTGAACGCGACGGCGGGAGCAGAGCTGGACAAGGTGGTGCCGGGGGCCCTGCGGGGACAGCCCCTCGCTGCGCAGACCCCCTCACTGAGGCCCGCCCCCCACCAGCCCAGGGACCTCCTCTCTGCACCCGCACAGCCCCACGGCCAGACGCCTGGGAGCACTGGGGGGTCCACGCGCCCGCCCGCCAGCTGAAACCGGGGCACAGGAAATCCATGTCCCTCCACCCCCGACCGCCAGAGCCTTCCAGGGCCACATCGCCTCTCGGGGACGGAAGGTGACGGAACTGCTAAGCGACAGACAGTCATGTGCTGTCTGGAAGCGAAAATTAAATGCCAGTTAGCAGGGTTCCCCCTCAGCCGGGCCCGGCCGCCCGGCCTCTGGAAGGCAGCCACCGGTTGCATTAGGCACGGAACAGCCAGTCCCAGGCAGGGACACTCACTGTTCCTCTCCCCGAAAGGCCCAGTGGCACCCCAGGGCTCTCGGGGCAGCGCCCAAGGAGAGGGCTCCAGCATGCCCGTCTCACGGGGTGAGGGGGTGGGCAGGGATGGGAGCCCCGCTGCCCCTGATCTGCCCCGGCAGGAGCGCAGGCTCCAGCCGCCTCTGCCAGGAAGCTCCCGGTGGGCAGGATTCCCACTGCTGCTTGGCAGGGTCCCTGCTCAGGTTGGGCTGACGCTGGGCCTCCCGCCCGCCCTGTCCCCGCCTCACGGCCCGACACCTGGCTGGCCAGGGAGCCCCTGAGCAGGCAGGCGGTGGCTCAGGCGCGCTGAGTGGACCCCCGCCGGGGGCCAGGGTCTCAGCAGGCGTGTGTGTCGGCGTGCCTCTGTGGGCACGCAGGGGGCTGGGCAGGCATGCCAGGCGGCCCGAGGCCGACCCTCCGGGGAGCCTCCCTGCTCTCTGAAGTGGAACTCCGACCCGTTCGGCACCCAGACACTCATCATCACCCTCGCCAGCACCCGGCCAAGGGGCTCAGCTGAGCCCCGGGAGCCTCCCTCCCCCAGGGCCCCTCCTCCATTTCCTGAGCTCGGCCCCTCACGCCCCCAGGCCCCTGTGGGTGAGCTAATTCACCAACAACTCCAGAAGACAGGACTCCGAGAGGTCCCCTTTCGAGGACAGGAAGCTGCGGCCCAGGACCAGAGCCCTGGGATGGGGTCTCCGCCCAGGTCCACATGGCTCGGCTCTGGATCCCCCCCCACTGCAGGGGTGACCCAGGGCGGGCGGGCGGGGCCGCGGTGACTGTGGACCCGGGCGGTGACGGTGAACAGACAGCACTGAGTAGCTGGGCGGGCCCAGGAGGGGAGCGGCCTTGGACACATTTCCTTAAGTCTCAGTGAAGAATGCCCCCAGGATGCGTCGGCCTCCACCCTAGCTGCCCGGGAAACTACCAGGCTCGCCCAGCTGAGCTCTGCAGGGGGGGCACCCTGGAGACCACCCCCACGGGGCAGAGGAAGGAGCACACGGTGCCCACACTCTCCGTCCGGGAGAAGTCCCCGTCCTGAGCCTCCCCGCCACTTCCCAGACCACGCGCTCCTCCTCCTACCGGGGCTCAGGGGCCACAGAGGGGTGTCTGGGAGCCCCCTTGACCCCCTGCTGCTCGCCGGGGCCAAAGCGGGCATACATCAAGTCCACGGCGACACCATGCCTTCAGCAAAGGCCCCGGCCGCTGCCTGGGGCACGCCGGGTCCGCCCCCAGGTTGATGGGACACCCCTGCCACCCCCACTGGAGTTCGGTACATCCGGTCCTCTCCGCCCGACCCCTCACCGCCTGGGACCGCCCAGGTCCCGGCTGTCCAGACGCAGAGCAGATGTCCCCACCCCGAATACTTGCTCAGGGGCCATTTTAAAACTTTGCCCCACTATGGTCCACTTGAGCAATGCACCGTCCACCCGAGGGCATCCTGGTCCTACGTGAGGAGGGGTGAGCAGCCGGGGTAGCACGGAGGGGCCTGGGAGGGCGCCCAGGGGACGGGCTGGGGGGGCAGGGCATGGCCATGAGAGGGTGCCCACCCACACTCCCGGTCGCTCCACTTCCTCCCCAACTCCAACACTGACAGGAAGTGAAAACAAAGTAATCCCCCCACCCCAGGCACTGCCCAGCAGTTAGGACCCAGGTCAGGAAACACGCTATCTGGCTGGCAGCTGGGGGACCCTGTGCCCCCAAACACGACCATCTGGTGGGCGCTTCTTCCCACAGTGCATGCCCAGGGCCAGACTCAGGCCCCCGGAGCTCAGGGACACCTGCCCTGTGCCAACAGGAAGGGCCACCGCTGCTCGGCAGGGCGAAGCCGGGCTGGAATCTTAGTCTGGGCGAGGAGGGCAGGGGACTGGCTCCCACAAACTGGGGCCACCATGGTCCCAACACTGCAGCACACAGGCCAAGCCAGGCCCCAGTGGGGGCCCGGATCCCCCCACCCCCACCCCGCAAAGGATCCCCAGGGTGGCGAGGGCTGACTGCGGGGTGAGTCGGACTGGGCCAAGAGTGGGGTGGACGGTCCCCAGGATGGTCCCACTCAGACCGAGAGCACACCCCCCACAGGGCTAGGCCGCCCACCCAGGGGCGGCGGCCCAGATGAGCTCATGGGGGCGGGACGCCGGGAGCCCCGCCCCCGAGCCCCCCCATCCCGTCCCCACAAGGCGGGGTGGTCCCAGAAACAGCAGCCAGTGGGTCGGGTGGGCAGGGTAGGAGGCTCCGAGCCCACACCCACCGCACCCTCCGCCATCACTAAACGGGAACAGACCCGAGGCCCCGAAACGCCCCGGCCCAGCCGCGGAGCTCCGGGTCCCGACGACCACAGGCCCCCAACCCAGGCTCGCAGCCCCCGCAGTCCCCCGTCGTCAAGGAGCGCGGCAGCCCGGACGACCTCCACGCCGCGGCCTGCCCCCCCCCGGGACCCCCTGTCCCGCTCCCGGCACGCACAGGTGGCCCCACAACTTGGCGGCGCGACTGCGCCCCCTCGGAGGGGCCTGGCGGAGCGCGCGGCCTGCGGGCTCCGAGGGCGCCCCTCCCCGCCCCCCGCCACGGCCGGGGCTCACCCAGAAGACGAAATTGAAGACGAAGAGCAGGTACTTGATGCACTTGGTGCAGCCCTCCACCCCCATGGCGGCGCGGGCGGCGGGGCCTGCGGGGCGCGGGCTGGTCCTGGGCGACGGGGCGCTGGGTCTTGGGGGCCTGGCGAGCGGCCGGGAGCCGGGGCGGCAGCCGAGGGACGCGGGAGGCGCGGGGAGCTCGGGGACGAGTGTCGCGGGGCTCCTGGACACGCGAGGTCGCCGCTGCAGCCGCTGCGCGCTCACTCTCTGGTGGGGCGCGCGCGCCGGCCCCGCTATTTATATGGCGCCGAGGCCCCGCCCCCATAACGCCCCGCCCCCGGCCCGGCCACCAGCCGCCGCGCGGCTACCCTGCGGCACCCCAGACGCGCTCCCAGGTCTTGGGGCCGTCAGGACCCCGGTCCCCGGCGCGCTGTGCTGGGCGCCCTCCGAGCCCCCAAGGGAGTGCGCCCGGGGACAGGCCAGCAGCCAGGAAGCCCGGGGAAGAACCTTTCCATCTCTCCCTGTCGCCAGCGTTTGTTCGAGACGTAGTCTTTCCTGTAAGTGAGCCTTCCTCCCGCTCGAAGTCTGATGCCAGCCTCAGAGACCATGGTTCTACAGGGGACCCCAGCAGGGAGGGATAACAGGGCGCCAACACGGTGACTGCGCCGTCCAGTCGGGCTTTATGGACGCAGGTTCACCCGGGTTTTATGAGTGCAGATCTAACCCGCATCCATGCTCACCTCGCAACCACGCCAACCACTCAGAAACGGGCAGTGGTAACATCCCACGAGAGAACTGGGGGCTACGGACCGAGTCCCAGAGCCTCAGTCTGCGGGTCCGGGAGCCAGCGCGGTGGGCAGGGGAGCCGTCAATGACCTGAAAGGAAGGGTCTGCGGAGCCAGGTGGGCAGCAGGGCAGGCGAAGTCCACCGGCCCGCAGGGCGGAGCCTCCGCAGCTGGTGCCGAGGGAGACCAGGAGACCAGCGTGGGGTGCAGCAGCCCTCTGGGGTGTGGGGCTGGGCTCTCTGTCTCAGCGCTGGTCTGCGTCCTGCCTCCGTCATGCCTTGAAAGTGGCGGACTCCACGCTTCTGGGTCTCTTGATGACAAGTGAGTGCCTCGGCACCCCTGGTGCCAAGCGGGCAATCTCCCTAGGAGCCCACTCTGCGGGGACACGCCTGTTCGGGTCACGTGTGCGGATGTCTTAGGTGTGTCTCCTTGCCGGAAGTGTCTAGTGGGGCTTAGGTCTGTTTCCCTCTGGAACCAGAGGGTCGTGGCTGACGGACAGCCGACTTGGTTGGCACGGGGGACTCTTGTTTTATAGACTTTCTGTTATCTTGACCGGCCCAGCATCATTTTATTGTCCTGCTCTCCACGCTCCCCCAGTCCTCCCTCGGGCACCTTGGACTAACCCAAGGAGGCTCCCTGGAAGAGGTGATGCTCCAGCAAAGGCTGAGCCAAGAGAGCGGAGTGCTCTGTTCACATTGCCGCCAGGAGGGGAGCCTGGGTGGGCGGCAAGGCTGAGGCTCAGTGGGCCTCTGCTGAGGATGCTGGGACGCAATCTAGGCAGCTGAACCCTGGCCCTGGCGGCCGTCGGGGAGTCTGTCTGGAAAGGGCGCTGCCGGGGTGTCCCCTGGGCTAGTGGGAAGTGCCTAGGGACCCCACGCCAACCACAGGAGAACCTCCCGATTCTGTGTGTTTCGTGCAGGAGGCCAGCCCCACACCCCCGCTGCGGCGCGGGGGCCAGGCCACACTGCCTGACGACAGCCGGTTGGTGGCCTGGCAACACGCCACCGAAGACACGGAAATGACTACCGAGCACTGGAAACGTGCCCAGCGCCGCCACCGCCGAGAACTGGGGTTTCCGGCGCAGCCCACTGCGGTTTGAACCCGAGGAGCCGTGGGTGACCAGCGGCCGCCACGCCAGGCGGAGCAGCCCGATCGTGCCATCTGCGCCCCGCCAGCTCCGAAGTGTCCTCGGCTCCTTTTGAAGCCTGCTGCGGCGGCCCACTCCTGCAGGAGCGCCAGGCCCACGTAGACACCCGGTGCTGCGTGGGTGCCCGTCCAGGCGACATCGTAGTAAGAGTACCTCAAGCCCTGATCTGCGTGGCTTAGTGGGTGGGGCATCGTCCCGCCTCAGAGTGAAAGGTCCGGGGGCTCCAACCCCGCCGGTCAGGGCGCACGCCAGGCTGCCCGCCGGACCCCCAGTCGGGGCACGTACCAGAGGCAACTGATCGATACATTTCGCGTCGATGTTTCTCTCCCTGTCTTTCTCCTTCCTTTCCCTCTCTTCAAAAAGAAGTAAATAAAATCTCTTAGAGAGAAAAGAGTGATGTAAGTCTTCACTTGGGAGTCGGCCGGCGATCGTTTCGTTGACTAAGGCAGGACGGGCCGGGTGTCAGAAAACGCTCTCTCAGGTGTGCTGGGCGCCCCGCCCCCACCTCCCCCCACTCCCCCCTCCACCCCAGCCACAGGAGGTTTCCTGCCAAAGGCGTCGCTGGGATTCTCCCTCAGACAGAGGCCTTCCCTGGGCCCTCGGGGGAGGGGACATGGAGCCCACCCTCGGCAAGTGGGGCCAGAGCAGGGCCTTGCACTGTGGCCTGGCGCTCTGCGTCCTGGGTCCCCGTCCCCGCACACTGGGCCTGGGCCTGCGCTGGGCTTCACCCAGCGGTTAGCCTGCCGTGTGCCGAGCGCTGCTCCAGGTGCCGGCTGTGCGACCTGGTCACCCAGGACCCTTCCCTTAGGCTCTGGTGACAGTGACAGATGTCCATCATATCTCCTCGTTTCTGGGAAGGGGGGAATTCCCGGGATGCTTGACAAAGCGTCCTGGAGCGACGGGGGCACTCCCCCCACCCCCGTGGGGGCGCTTGGAGACATCCACGGTGGGCTCTCAGGGAGCCAGTCCTGCTTTCCAGCCACAGCGGGGACAGGGCAGAGAAGCAGAGAGGGAGCCAGGGGGCAGGAGCTGGGGCACGGCAGGGGCAGAGGGCTGGACCCCAAGGTCGGCACACCGGCTGGGCTGGAGGCCGGTGCGGAGCTCCCTCTGACTGCAACCCCAGTCGAAACAATGGGATCGTTTTGCAGGGAAGCCACGGGCCTGGCCCCCCGACCAAACGGGGGCTCAAGGGGCAGGGGCTGCCTCAGCCCCCCGGGGGACCAGCACTCACAGGCACAAGGGTCAGGGCACGTGCGGGCTGTCCCGGGGACCCCTTCTGAAGTGCATGGCCCTGTGGCCCACCACCTGACCTGGCGAGGACCAAAGGGACCCGCCGGGCATGCATCAGCGTTCTCCGGAGAGACGGAACCGGCAGGGCATGTGTGTGTGTTACATACTGTGTACTGTCCTAGTGATCAGGGGGCCCCAGAAGTCCCAGCATCTGCCACCTGTAAGCCAGAGACCCTGGAAGGACGTGGGGGGGGTTCAGTTCCAATCCGGAGGCCCCGGAGCCAGGGAGCCCACGGTGGGCGTCCCAGACGGGGGGCTGGAGAAAAGCACAGGTCCCAGCTCAAGGGGTGGGGCGGGGAGAAGGGAGAATTCCTCCTTCCTCCACCTTCGGTGCCGCTCAGGCCTCGGTGGTCTGGAAGGGCCCCCAGCCCCTCTCTGGGGGCGCTGCCTGCTCACTGAGCCCACCCATTCAAATGCTGACCTCACCTGGGGCCAGCCCCGGACGCTGCCGTTCCGTCTGGGCACCCCGGGGCCAGTCACGTCGACACTGAAATCACAGGCACCGGTGCATGTGCGGCTGTGACCGGGGCCGAGTCCGGAGAAAGGCTCCCTTGTGGGCCGACGGCGGAGCTTCGGCACGGCCCCCCGCCCCCCCAGAGGAGACGCTCAGACAAACACCCAGCTGGGCTGCCCTAGAGAATGAGGGAGCGAGAGGAGGGGCAGCCGGCGCCGCGCTGGGGCGGGCACCCTCTCGGGCCTGCCCTGTCAGGCCAGCTGCCCTGCGGGGTTTGGCTCCGAGTCTTCCCCGCCTGGTGACCTCGGGCTGGCTCCTTGGTTCCCCACCTGCAGTGGGGTGTGCGGGAGGGCCCGGCAGACTGGAGCGTGCGGGCAGCGGAGTGGGCCTGGCCCACCAGGGCCGGGACGCCCCTGCCTCCCTGGAGCTGGCTGGACTGCGCGGCTTCCCTGCCAGCACAGCACTGAGGGCTGGTGACTCACCGCCCTTCCGGGGCCACACTCTGTCTGGGGGAACCACTGAGCCCCATTTCCTGTAGACAAAACCAAGACCACACAAACAACAGGCTGCTAATGCCAGGAACGCCCCCCCCCCGAACCTGCCTCCCCCACCCCCGGGCATCCCGAAAGGCAGGGGCAGGCCCCGGGCGGTGGCTCGGCGCTTTTCTGGGCAAGGACGACCTGGACGCCCTGCAGACCGCGGAGGTGCGCCCTGTGTCACTAGAACAGAGGACGGACGTCCTAGGAGCATCTCAGGAGAGGCAGGACAAGCTGGGGGCGCAACCCAGCACGGGGTCATGGCAAAAGCCATGGCGCGCCATCCCTGAAGGGTGCGCCTTCCAGCCACAAAGAGCCGCCCACCGACGTCACTCTGGACGGGCGCGCTGCGTGGTCCCACCGGCCCCCGAAGAGGAACGAGGCACGGCCGCCCCCTCACAGCTCACTCAGCATCGTCCTGGGGGTGCTGGCCGGGGCACATGGGCAAGAGGGAGAAATAAGAAGGCGCCCGTCCCCAGAAGGAAGACACGAATTCCCTCTGTTCACACAGGACACGATATTATGCGTAGAAAACCCTAAGGATCCCACCCGAAACCCAGGGAAGCGACTGGGCACATTCAGCGGCGGGCAGGCTGGGGCAGTAGGCAGGGGTTAGCTGCACTGCCCCACACCAGCAAGGGCCAGACAAGGCGTGAAGACCATCCCACTGTGGCGGCGGCAGACAGAAGGAAACGCCTGGGAACAGATTTAGCCAAAGAGGCGTGAGGCTTGTGCACCGGGAGCCGCCAGACACCGTCAGCTTGGAGCTGGGAGCTGACCATGCAGACAGGGAGCCGTGTCTCGGGCCTGGAGACTCGGTGTGGTCGCGATGATGACAGCGCTCCCCAAATTACCTGCAGCCCCCTGCAACCCTACCCACGTCCCCGCTGGCTTTCCCCGAGCTCGTCCGAAACGTCATGTAAACACAGGGGCCCCAGAACGGCCAAAGTCATCTCGAGAGAGAAAATTAAGACACTTTGTGGGAAGCAGGAATTGTCCCCGACAACGGTCTTTGCCTCCTCTGAGCCCGTCTGTCGCCGGTGCGCACCTGTGACGACCCACCTCCGGAAGGTCAGGGTAGCACCCCTTTTCCGGGCCCCTCAGAGCCAGGGAGTGCACCAGAGGGAGACCACAGAGCCCCTCACTGTCTCCGTCTCCCTGTTCACTGTTGGCTGTGCCCACCTGTGCCCACCTGTGTAAAGGGAGCACGTGTCAATCAGTTTACCTCCTGTCCAATCCCAGGGGCTTCCCGGCTTTGCTTTCTCCCGCCTCCCCAGTCTACCAGCCTTGGATCCCAGGCAACCCCCACACCCCCTTTTGATTTGGATGTATCGAAAGGGCGCGGAACTGCCCTTTTCCGGAGCATCTCCTCGGTCCGCTGAGGTTTTGCTTCCTGGCAACCGTCGTCGGTTGGGCTCAGATAAACCCACAAAAGTTCTCACAGGTTGGACGTTTCTTCCCCTGACGAGTTTGTCGTGACAGTCACCTTCCAAGCCCGCAAGGGGGCTCTCCTGATGGGCCCTGGCATGCTGGGCTCGAGTGCACCCCTCAGATTCCTGCGGTGACCTCCACAGGGCCGAGCGGCACACGGGCACCCACACACAGGCTGGGATTCCGTCGCCCTCGTGCCGGACCCTGCGGCCAGGCCGCTGGCCGCCGCCCAGGAGCCGGGAGACACCCCAGCACGGTCGCCTTCCCCATGTTCTGTTCTCCCGTCGGTGCGGGGCACAGCGTGCGGGTTGGCTGCTGAGCTGGGACCAGTTCTCACTCTCGTCCATCGAGTGGCGGCCTCCGATCAGGCTGCCGCCCGCCCGCCCGCCGTGGCGCTGCGTCCCGGAACCCAGCCGCTCTCTGGCGGGCAGTGGAGAAGTGGGGAGCTGTTTGTGGGCACCAGCCAAGTGACAATAGACTGGGCAGCCCCCGCCACGGTGTCAGGGCCCGTCCAGGGGCAGAGGGGCTCCCCGCTGGAGAGTCCCCGCCGGTTCCCCAGCCACAGCCAGCAGGAGCCGCCCCGTCTCCCGGCAGGCCGTCGCTCTGATGTCGCCCAAGACCTCGGGGGTGTTTCAGGTTCGGGGGTGTGTCCTGTCCTCCAGTCTGGGCGACTTCAATGCATATCGGCGGGTGAGCGCACGGTTGCCCCCGAGTAGACATTCTCCCACCGTGGTCGTCCCTGGGAGGCGCACACGGGTTTGGGCCATGAGCCGAGGGGACCCCCCTGCCAACCCACGCTGGGCCATGGCACAGAGATCCGGTCCCTTCCGGCTCTCCGGCTTCCGCTCCGCACCAGGGGGCTCAGGCAAGCTTCCGGGTCCACCGTCAGCGTGTCCGCTGCTGGAGGGGCGTTCCCCTGCCAGGGGTTAACTGCTGAAGGCAGGGAGCGGCACCCCCCACCCCCCCCACCCCGCCCCCGCGCCGGTCCGACAGTGCAGGAGGAGAAGGCATTTTCCGCCTTCCTTGTACGTCCTCCTGGCTGGGCTAACAGGTCGATGGTTGGTGCAGTGTCGCCGAGGAAATGACCAAATTTATTACCTACGTGCGTACAGGGTTGTCTGCAGGAATCGGGGCCCCAGGACCGGTCCCACGGCCAGAGCTGGCCTGCCTGCCTGCCGTTGGGTCTAAGGGGGAGGGGGAGGAGGGTGCACTGTGCTTTGGAATCAAAGCGCAAGGAGGCACTTCAAAGGCAGAGAGAAGCGGTTAGTGTTTGAAATGTTTGCTGGCCCGTCTCTGACAACGGGACCGGGAGGACTTCGACCGAAGGGCCGTGCTGGGCGGTCCCTTATCGCGCCAGCCTGCACGAACCCGCAGCCCCCGGGTGCTATCTCCCTTCCGGCTCTTTATCTAAATCCCTGTACACCGAGAGGGGGAAGGTCGAAGGTTTGGGTTTGGGTTTGTTTTTTTCTGAGCCTGGGTTCTGAAAAATAATCAGGTTCAATCAATTTCCTGTAAAGAAGTGTTTGGGGGGTGGGGAGCGGGGAGGCGGGAATCTGCTTCAGTGGCAGACACGGTCTGGCCCCGCCCCCGGCGGCGTGCGCGAGGAGGTTCCCGGGGGACACTTCCGCTTTCAGGTCCTCCTGTCTCCCCGTCTCGTCGGGGCGGGGCCTCGCGCCCTTGAGCCCAGTTAGTGCTAGAGGCTTTGGGCCCCCACGGGCGCTGGCGCACGGGGACAGCCCCCCTGCCCGATTTGCCCCAGGCGGTCCCAGCTGGGCTGTCAGTTACAGTCCCCGCCGTCCTGCCTTTGAAACCTCTCCAATCTGGGGTGGGCGGAGCAGCCTTGCTGGGGCCCTTTAACGTCCGGGGACCGGATAGGGGTCCCTGGGCCCACGGGACCCAGACGGCGCTGCATTCAGACCCCTGTCTGTCCCACCCCCCCTGCCGTGTCCTTCCGGTTCATCGAATTTCCTGACCATCTAAAAATTCCCTCTGCGCCGGGACCTCCCTCGGCTGCCCACTCCTCTCCCCGTTTTCTAGTAAGTTTAGGGTTATTATATCAGCATCTGTAGGGCCCAGAAGGGAAGCTGAGACAGCAAATTCCTCGAGAAGTCTTCCTGGAGACGGGGTGAAGGGGCAGGAAGCTCCCTGCGCGGTTCTTGGTGACTCCCTGTAACCCTAGAATTATTACATAATCAGAGTGTCAAGGGGAAAAAGCTTTCGACCACAACATTTGAGCAAGTCGATGAGGCAGAAATGAAACAAATACCAACAAAACGGACTCGAGAAGAAATGAAAGTGCCGCCCCAGCCAGTGCAGCTCGGCGGGCTGGGGGACGCCCCGGAGAAGGACGGGTGCCCATGTCGGTTCCCAGTCGGGGCACAGGCCGGGGTCACGGGTTCGGTCCCCGGTCGGGGTGCGTGCGAGAGGCAACCCGTCGACATTTCTCTCACCGGATGCCTCTCTCCCTCGCTCTCTCCCTCCCATCCTCTCTCCCTGACGATAAATAAACCGACTATTTTAAAAAGAATAAAGATGAAGTAAAATTGAGACCCTCGTGAGACGTCCTGGTTGACAACGGGGAAGCCTCTCTTGCCAAAGGACAGCTGAGGGACGCAGAAGGTGACCCATGAGCCCAAAGCTTAGTAGCTGCAAACTGCAGTCGCACTGTCTTCCAGGTCCCGCGTGGCGCAGCGCCGAGTCCCCGGCTCAGGGATCCTCCCGGGGACAAGCCCCAGGCCCCCGCCGGCTGTGGGCTGGAGGCCACCTCTGTCCGGCCATGTGAGCGAGCAGCAGAGGATGGGAAGAGGGGCGTGGGCTCCTCGTAGCCTCGTCCTCACAGGGGCCTTGCCATCGGGCGGCGGCGGGACTGCGGCCATGGGGGCAGGTGTGGCAGGCGCTGCACCGACAGGCAGGCAGTGCTCCGCCGGGCGTGCCTGTGCATCTGCTTTTTATTTATTTTTTAATTTTTTAAAAAAATATTTCATTTATTTATTTTGCCCTGGCTGCTGTAGCTTAGTGGATTAAGCACGGGCCTGTGAGCCAGGAGATCACGGTTCGATTCCCAGTCAGGGCGCATGCCTGGGTTGCGGGCCAGTTCCCAGCAGGGAATGCACAGGAAGCAACCATACATTGATATTTCTCTCCCTCTCTCCTTCCCTTCCCCTCTGAAGATAAATAAATAAAATCTTTAAAAAAAAGTCCTCTTTAAAAAAATATTTCATTTATTTATTTTAGACAGAGGGGAAGGGAGGGAGGAGGAAAGGGAGAGAAACATCAGTGTGCAGTTGCCTCTCACGTGGCCCCCCTACCGGAGACCCAGTCTGCAACCCAGGCGTGTGCCCTGACTGGGAATCGAACCGGTGACCCTCCGGCTCACAGGCCACCGAGCCACACCAGCCGGGACTGTCTCTGCTTTGTGTGTGTGTGTGTTTTAAATTGGGTTGGCCAAAAAGGCCATTTAGTTTTTCCCATGACATAAGAGACGCCTTTCACGCTCACCAATGGATGACTTTAGTGACGGGGACATTGGGGTGTGCCAGCTCTCTCCTGTGGGGCGGGAGGCTGACTGTTCTCCATCAGTGAACGCCTCCATGGGATCTCCGTCAACTTCAACGGGCCTCCCTGACTGCGGAGCGTTGTCTGGACTGGGGTGCCCTGCGGGGTGTGGCCCCCGTAACCAGGCAACGGGGCCATCACCCCCCCACCCCAGAGCGCACAGGGCTGGGAGGGGCCACACCCCCCGAGATCAGAGCTGATGAGCTATTCCCAAAAGTGGGCCCCAGGCCCTGCTGGCCCTCCGGCCCCTGGCTGGGAGAGCTCAGAGCCAGCAGAGGAACGCTTTGGCCGGAGAACGCAGTCACAGTGTCCTCGAGGTGGCCCCTGCGGGTGCCGCCCGCCCATTTAGGGCTCCTGTGCCACGGGGCTAAGCGCCCATCAGCAGTCCTGGTGACAGCTGGGGCGGTCCAATCAAGAGGAAATGGGGTGTTACTACTCGTGAGTGGGATGAGGGGTCCCCGGGGCCTTTCCCCGCCCTGCCCCATCCGGTCGTGAACGCCGGTGGAAGACCAGCTCACAGCGTGACAGTCTTCCTTCCTCAGCTGCCCCCAAAATGAGGAGTGGGCCCCTCCCCAGGAGTCGGGCTCGGGCGGGCTGTGAGTGTGCAGCCGGGCTCCCCGCGGGCACATCTCAGGCCAGCGGCGGACGAGCGGTCTGTGGCTTCCGGCAGAATTTCTTCTCCGGCTCGGCCTCTCCGTCTTACAGCAGTCCACTAACTTCGCTTCTCTTTCCTCCCCCTTCCCCCCACTGTCATGCTGGTCCCTATTTGCAATTTATCTCATAAGGTGCAGGATAAGGAGATGATAAGGACAGAACCGCAGGGCAGGGGCGGAAATGCAGCCGGACTGTTAGAGACACGGAGGCCTTCCTTTGGGGACGAGGACCGTGGCAGGAGGGCAGGTGCGTGCTGTGCAGGTGGGCGCACCTGTGCTCTGGGAAGTGCGTGTGTGGGAGATGGGGGGGCGGGGGCGGGATGGGGACACAGCGGGGGACTGAGGCGGGTGCCTGTCACTTCCTTGGCTGTACATCCCTGGAGGGAGGTCCCCCTTGGACGGCCTTGGTGGGCCAGGCCTGGTGCCCCTCTGTGGGGCCGCGCGGGCCCTGCCACCCTCTGTCCTTCGCCGGCTGTGCTGGGCCGTGGCCTCGCCGGGGCAAAGCACTGTGCTGTCTGCCTTAGGGCTGTGGGGTCTGAGCACAGGATGCAGCCCCTGACCCCCGCCAGAGACCGTCGACATTCCCCAGACAGGCGGGGCGGCTGTCCAGTGGGGCCGGTGCACAGGGCACCCCTGGACACCCGATGAGCTTTCGCCTTCAGACAGGGGGCCCGCTGGGCGGCCTCGTCTGGCTGCAGCAAGATCGAGCCCTCGAGGGTCGAGTGCCCTCTCCAGCCCCTGGAGAAGGGAAGTCAGAGTTCTCCGCACAGGGCTCCCCCACACCATGGCTGCCTTGGAGATGGTGGCGGGTGGGGGGCAGGTGAGCGGGGCGCCGTGGTCCCGGAGCAGAGAGCAGCCCCGGCCGGCCCCATGGAGCCTGGGCCTCCCTGCAGAGCCCGCCAAGCTCCCGGCTCCGGCCCAGCTCCCAGCCTGTTCCAGGGAGCTGCGTCCGTGCCTCCGTGGGCAGACGGGCGGCGGGGCAGGGGGTCGACACGGAGCTTCAGTGGTCCTGGAGCAGCCGGGGGCCGCCCGAGCGTCCGCTGGGGCTCAGGTCGTCAAGCTGATGCAGGGCGGGCCCCCCACCGGAGCGTCTGAAGAAGCTGGGCTCCCAGCGCTGTTGGCCATGGGCTCTGAGAGGCAGAGGGACGAGGGGGCTGTTCTAGAATGCGGAGGAGCAGGCAGGTGCCTGGACCGGGTCTCGGAGGGGGGGACCCGGCCGGCCGGAAGGAGTGATGGGGGCGGGGAGCAGGGGAAGTGGCAGGCAGGGACGGCTGTGAGCACTGGGGTGGGGACTCCATAGGGAGCCTGGGGGTCCCCAAGATCACTGGGGCTGTGGTGTGGGGACCCCAGGAGCCTCCATCTCTTGGTGCAGGTGGACACGGCCCCTCTGAGGTCAGGTCTTGGTAGGGGCTGGGGACCAGCAGGGGGTCCCTGTGCCAGCGGAGGGTGACGAGCATGCAGGTCTGGCACTTTGCAGCCGCCCCTCCCTCCGTGTGGCCAGGGCTCTTCTAGGGCATCAGCCTGGCCTGGCTTCAGGGGCCCCACTCCGGGGAGGGGCGGGCAGGCCTACCGGGGGCTCAGGGCATAGGTCCCTTTGCGGTCCAAGCTGCGGCCGGAGCAGATGGCGAACCACAGGAAGGAGCTGAGCAGCATGGCGTACACCTGGGCAGGGGGTGGGGGCGCCTGCACCACTGGCTCCCGGGGGGGTTCCCCGTCTTCCCAGGAGGTGACCTGGGCCGTGGGGTGCCCGGCTATCTACTAGGGAAGGGAGACCGGACGGCCCACCACCCCAGGCTACCTGGGGGCAGCCCGGCCCTCCCAGCGGGGGTGGTGGGGAAGGTACCATGGAGGCGAGGCCCACGCTGGCCAGGATGGAGACGACATGTCCATGTGTCCTCAGGAAGCTCCGGATGCCCTGCAGGCAGTCCTAGGCGAGGGCAGTGTGATGGCTCTCGCCCGCCCACCCGCACCTCCCTGCCCCCCAGGGACCTGCCGAGCCCACCGGGGCCAGCCAGCACTTGCTTCGTTCCGGCCGGGAGGCAGCCCCGAGAGCCCCGGGCAGGTCCTGGGGTGTGGCCGGGCAGCCCCTCGGGAACAGGGACCCAAGTCAGCCCCCCAGGTGGTCCCTCTTCTCCCAGAAGGCAGCTCTGGGCCGACCGATGACAGGGACACCATCCCTGCCCCCGTGCCCAGGGCAGGTCTGCAGAGAGACCGTTCCGCACCGGAGTCCCTGCCCAGGAGGCCTGTGCGGTGTGTGCGAGGCCCTCGCCCTGAGGTGCAGATGGGACCTGAGGCCTCTCCCTGGCTGGCGTGCACCAGCCACCCCGCTCCCGCCCCCTCCCTGCACACTGGGCCCTCCCCGCCCTCGCCCACCCCCAGCGGGCAGCCCTGCTGGGTCTGAAGGTGCCGTGCTGGCCAAATCCCTCCCCGGGCCCCTGCCACGTGCATCCTCCTGTCTGTCTCTTGGAGGGCAGCCAGGAGCCCGAGAGATAGGGGTGGTTTGTTTCCCGGATGGTGGGGGAGGGGAGCTGGGCAGGCTGCGGTAGGGGGAGGCTGGCCAGCAGGAGGGGGCTGCAGAGTCCCTCTCTGGGCCTTAAGGAAGAGGGGGCTTCCTGCCTCTGGTCTCAGTGACGGGAGCCTCCGGCGGCCACACTGGCACAGGCCGACCCTGCGGCGGGCACGCTTCCTCTTTGGAATGCCCTCCGGCCGGCTCCTCCGGGGGCCCCCAGGACACTGACCCCCCAACCCGCACAGCTGACCACCTCTGCCCTGCGACCCTCAGCCCCGGCCACCCCCAGCCCCGGCTCTTCCGGAGGCTTCCGAGGGCAGGGTCTCCGTGCTTGGCACCGCGCCTGACCTTGGGGAGCCTGCAGACCGGCGCTGAAGTGAAGCAGTGGACGGAGCACGGGGCCTGGCCGCTGTCGCAGTAGCTCACTAGCCCAGCCGCCCCTCCCTGCAGCCCTCATCACCTGCAGCCCTCCGAGCCCTGCAGGGGGCAGGCCCGCCGGCGTCGGCCCCTCCCCCTCACCTGCGAGGCAAC
The DNA here is from genome assembly GCA_028533065.1 of Trachops cirrhosus. Classification (NCBI taxonomy): domain Eukaryota; kingdom Metazoa; phylum Chordata; class Mammalia; order Chiroptera; family Phyllostomidae; genus Trachops; species Trachops cirrhosus. The sequence goes on along the minus strand of CM052543.1, from coordinate 1,047,875 downwards.
CCCCTCTCCCGGACACAGGTCGGCCTCCGCACTGCCCAGCAGGCTGGAAGGGGAGCTCTTCCCACAGCACAGGAACTGCAGGGGCACAGAGGGGCCTTGGTCCCAGGACCCTGGGATCCCCGTCGCACAGAAGGGGGGACTGAGGCACAAGGGTCCAGCCGAGCTGGGGACCCAAGAGCTCGGGTCTGGGGCTCGGGTGGTGTGGCTGCCCCTGTGAGCGGCCCCGCCTGCCCAGCGGGCTTCACTGGGGAAGGGGGCCCCTGACGCCCCCGGCAGGTCCTGGCTGACGCCTGCAGGCGGACCGAACACCCAGGCCGGTGTCATGGGCTTCGACCCCCACACTCGCTAGGGCCTTGTCAAAGCCGCACCGTCAGCAGCCAGCAATTCCAAATCGAGTTTGGACAGTGGGCCTTTCATTTCGCCCTGGACCCCACAGATTCGGTAGCGGCCTATCCGGGGCAGAGGGAGGACGGAGTCCTTGTCCTCAGGGCAGTGACGGCCTGTGTCCTGGGCACCCTGCTCAGGCCCTGACCCTGGCCGGCTGAGGGGGCCGGAGTGGGAGGCTGGCCAGCCCAGAGGTGCAGGTGAAGGGGGCCCCCGCCATGCTCACCGTGTCCTGGATGGCCAGCAGCTCCTGTCGCCGGGCACCAGGCGGGCTCCTCACTGCCCGGTCGTAGGCCAGGTCGTAGGTGTCCAGCGCGGCATCCTCCACCTGCCCAGGAGGGTCTCCGTGAGGCCCCCCCCTGGCCACGCCGCTGTCTGGAGGGCCTGCGCCTCCTCCCCCAGGCAGAGCCCTCCCAGGACGGAGCCAGTCCTCCCAGGCAGCTGGTCACCGTGCTCCCCGGACTGAATGCCACCCCCAGCCCTCCGGCCCCCCGGTGGTCCTGCAGAATAAGCCAGAGACCGAAGCCCTGGTCTCCAGGAGCGTGGAGGGCCGGCCGAGGAACGTGTCCACCTGCTTCCGTCTCTGGACACGGGCAGTGGGCCCGCGAAGCCGGGCCTGGGCGGAGACCTCAGCCCCTCAGTGATGCTCCGGGGCTTTCCCCAGAACCGTCTGGAATGTTCCAGAAGGCCCCAGCAGCCGAGGAGGTCCTCGGCCGGGGGAGCTGTGGGCACCCAGGGCTACCGCGGGGCCAGCAAGGCCCGGGACAGAGGACGGAGGAGGGCACCGAGCGGCAGGGGCCTTCACTCTGCACCCTAGCATCACCCAGACCTCAGGGCCTCTGCCCACCTCGCACCCCCTTGTCCTGTCCTCGTGTTCCCCTCCAAAGCAGAACGCCCTCCTCTTCACGTTGTTCTTTCCAAGACAAACTGGAGCCTCGCTTCCTTCGGGAAGGCTCCCAGGGTCGCCCGGGGGCTGCTGGTCTCCAGGCACAGGCGAGGCCTCCGTCCCCCCTCGGAGACCCCGAGCCCTCCGTCGCCGCCCTCACACCCCCGTGCCACGCTGACGGCGCCCGAAGGACTAAGGGTGAACGGAGGACCCAGGCCTGCTCCGGCCACTGACCCTCGCCCTCCAGAAGGGAAGGAGCCACCACTCCCGCATGCAGAGGACTCGGGGCAGCTGGCCGGCGGGCAGCGGGGGCTGTCCCGCCGGCCAGCCCCCTCCAAAGCCGCCGCGCCCCGAGGGAGCCAGATGCACCTCCATCCCGGACTCTGCCTCTGGCGCTCATTAACTGCCTGTGAGACGTCACTCTGCGAGTCGCTGCAGGTCCGGCCAGCGCTCCCTCCCCACCGGGCGGGCGGGGGGAGCCCCAGGCTGGGGGCCAGTCTCCTCCGGGGAAATGGGGGTGCCAACAGGGGCCCTGGTGGAGCTGGCCTGGGGTCAGGAGGGCACGTGGCCGTGCCAAGGAGGCCAGCTGGGACAACCCCTCTGGTTCTATCCCCCTCCCCCTTCTCCCCCGCTACTCTGCCCTCCCCCACTTGGGACGGTGCTTCCAGGGGAAGCGGTCATTACTGTAACGTTGTCAGGAGGGATGGCCCTCGCTGTGGCTGAGCTGCCAGCTTTGTCCCCGTCCCCACGGCCCCAGAAGCAGGGCCACGGAGCACACTTGGCCAAGCCACGCCCCCTGCCCAAGGCCTGCTGGAGGAGTGGGGGGCGGTGTTCTCCCTAAGAAAACTGGGGGTGCACCGGGGCCTTGGAGGGGCCATGCCCTTCAAGCCCGTCTTCCAGAGCTCCAGGGGCGCCCCTGGCTGCCAAGGTCTCTCCTCGGGCAACACATCTGAGACACTCACACAGACCAGGTTCTCGGGGAGTCCACGGCCCCCACTTCCAGGCCCTGAGCCAGGGCTGGCGACTCTGGGCTGTGCCCCCACCCCCAGTGTCTGCTGAGCCCGCCTGGGTGGCTCCGGGGTGGCCTCTGGGGGCTGGGGTGGCTCTGCAGACCCACAGCTACCTCTGACCTGAGCCCGCACGGTGGCGGGACGCTCGGGGAGGGGAGCAGCCTGGGGCGGGGGGAGCTGCAGGACAGCCACCTCCCGGCACTGGTGCACTTAATCCTCGGATGAATTATTAAGTGGAGCCCGGCAATTCATCTCTGCGGCCTCGTTTGGAGTCCGTGATGGTGGCTTCCAGGCTGTGGCCAGCACATAATTAATTGTCTTCTCATTCTGCATTCATTGCACGGCCACCCGGTCCCCACACAACTGGCCCTTGCCAGCTCTGGGGCGCCTGCCAGGGCCCCTCCCCCACCCCGCCGGGGTGGGCAGCCTGGCTTGCTCTGTCCTCTGGTTTCCCCATCTGTAGGGGGCTCCTGGGTGAGCCATCGTGACCATGATTCAGGATGACTCAGGGGGTCCCTGGGGAGAGGCACGTCGTGGGGAAAGTGGGGGTCAGGGGGCCTGCTGGCTCAGGCTCTGGACCCCCAGGAGCACAGCTTCTGTGCTCACAGGGCCTGGAGCAAAGGGGCCTGGCTGGGATCTGGCCTGGGGTGTCCGGAGGCCGAGGCCCCGCCCAGGACCCAGGGTGACGGGCACAGGGTGGGGCTGGGCCCGGCCCCAACCGCCGCCTTGGGCAAGCCCGGGACAGCTCTGCACGGCCTGCCCAGCAGAGGACGGAGGGCCCCAGGGAGCCCTCCGCACGCACTGGTTCACCCTGTCACCACGCAGCCCCCACGCGGGGTCTCCTCGCTCCTGTCCCCGCCGAGGAGAGAGGCCCGTGAGGCGGACCAGCCCCCGAGAGCGCTGGACGGAGAGGCCGACCCCGGACTCCGAAGCCAGGGCTCCTTCACCCAGGCCACCTCGAGCCCGTGTGGCCCGGACAGCCACAGGGCCGCCTGGGAGGCAGATGGGGGCCTGGGGTCGAGCTGGGCCCCCAGAAGTGACCCCTGAGGGCTAGTTGGAGGATGGACCAGACCGGGACGATTCGGGGGGATGGGGGTGGGGGCTGGACGGAGAAGAGGCCCAGCTGGGAGCCATCAGCCGGCACCCCTGCCCTGAGCGGAGCCCCAGCAGGCCGTGGCCTCTGTCCCTGTCCTGGCGAGTCCTGGGCTGGAGCTGTGAACACACAGGGTCGGAGAAGAGAGGGTGGAGGGCCTGCAGCACCCCAGGAGAGCCAGACGGGGCCCCAGGGCACCCTGGGAGCTGTCTTGACCGGGACCACCCACGCAGTGGCCCAGACCGCTGCTGGGCTGGCGGGGAGGGGTGGGGAATGGAGGCCCAGGCAGGATGGCTGGCCCGGCCCGCTGAGAGCAGAGGCCACCTTTGGGGGGCTTCAAGCTCCCCAAAATCCAGAGGAATGTCCTCTTACTGATCTGCTCGCAGGCAGTGACCCCGAATGATGCCGGGGTGGTGGCGGTTTGGGGCAACACTGACTTGGGGCATAGAGCCCTGGACGGTGGGTGGGTGGGGACCCCTCCTGCCTGGCTCTGCCAAGGTGGCCTCGTCCCCCTCTCGGCTGGTGTCCCTCCACGTGCAGACCGAGGGGGGACCCCACACTCCGAGGCCCGGCCCCTCAGCCTCATCCACGCCGGGAAGCACAGGAGGGAGAAAGGCCCGTGTCTGAGGGCGAGGAGAGCGAAGACCAGAGAGGGCGGTCACACAACTACAGCACACAGCACGAACTCAGCCCGAGAGCCAGCCTGCTCTCCCGGCTGGCTGCCCTTTGCGAGCCTCTCCGTTTGGGGGGTGGGGTGTGAGCAGCCAGACACCCTAATGCACGGGGCCCGGGGCCGCGGGGCTCCCCATGCACAGGGAAGAAATCATCGCTCGACACCCGGTATCTGTGAGGGGGCTTGCGCAGGAACAAAGTTCACTCTGGCTGGGCCTTGCCGAGCACATGGGGAAACTGAGGCCCAGCGGGACGAAAGGGGCAGCTGAGGGCCGCAGGAAGCCAGGCCGGACAGGGCCCATGGCCTGGGCTCTCTCTCTCTGGGCCCCACGGGCCAGCCCAGGGCTCCTCGGGCTGCCTGGGGTGGGGCGGTGTCTCACCCGGGTCTGGGCTCTGGTAGGCGGAGGGTGGGGCCCGAGCTCTGTCACCAGAGTCCGTCCATGGCTGGGAACCGGGGGCGGCCTGCCCCTCGCTCCCTCTCCCAGCTGTGGCCTCCCGGCCCAGGGGGCGGCTGGGCTGCAGGGCTGGGCGGCACCGAGCACTGGGCCGAGCTCTGAGAGCGAACGTGGTCCCCAGTGGGAGGCCCTCTGGGGACAGAGGCTGCGACCCGGCGATGGGGAGAGGCCTGACCCGTCAGGGGCTCCGGGCACGGGGCCTGGGGGCAGATGTTGGGGTCGGCCCATCTCGCTCGTCGCCCTGGCCTGGCAGCTGCCGACGGGGGCCACCAGAGTCCCTTCCCAGGGCCCTGGGAGCCTCGTGGTCCCGCCGGTTCCCAGGCCCAAGAGGCAAAGGGTCCTGGGGCTGGGGGGGCTGGCTCCACACTCGAGCCCCCTGGGGACCCCCTGCCCCTCTCTCTGAGCGTCTTAGGCACCCTTGTCCTCCGCCCAGACTGGGTGGGCCTGGCCTTGCCCCCCATCCCTGGTCTGGCAGGGGCTCAGCTTCACTTACGAAGGCGCCAGCCCTACCTCCGGGCGGGCTCTCGGGTGCTGCTCAGGTCCCGAGTTCGGACAGAATTCCTGGGGGGCCAGCTGCCTGCGCCCCAGGGCCGTCCCAGCTGCCCCAGGGGTGAGGGTGAGCGCCCGCCGTAGACCACAGCCTGCAGGTGCCCAGCCCTGCTCACGCACGCTCTCTGGGGGCTGTGGCCCCACGGGGCCGAATGATCCCGGGGCCGGAGCCTCCCTCCCTCCTTCCCTCGGAACTGGGAGGGAGCCTCCTCAGCCCTGAGCCTCCCGGGGCGCCCTGCTGACATAGCAAGCCCCCAGAAGACGTTGGCTGAGTGGACGGACGGACGGACCCCTGCTGTGGGGGCTCACACCCACCACCCTGGGCATCGTCATTCCAGTCACCCCCGTACGACCGTCCCTGGGAAAGAGCCCACATTCAGAAGGGAACCAGCAGGGTACCTCGCCCATGGCCACCTCTGGGCCCCGACGCCAGGCAGATCGGGGTCCTGTGGGTACCTCCTGGACACCCTGTCCACCCGGTCCTCCTGGTGGCCCCCCACAAGGCATCTCTCCCTGCCTGGCTGCGCCCCATCAGGAGTGCAGACCCCCGTAGTGAATCTTTGGGAATAACGATTCCCCCCAAATCCATCCCTCTGGCAGGGGCCTCTCTCCACCTGCCCCTCCCCCTCCTCAACCCCCTGGAGCTGTCTTTCCCGCCAGGAGGAGGCGGGAATGGGGGCGCTTAGTTGGGGTGGTCTGAGGCCTCTACCAGCTTCCCCTCCTTCCTCCGACAGTTGCTGCCCCCTGCCCTCTGGTGCCTGTGTCCCTACCCCACCCCCAGGCAGACAATGTCCCTGTAAGGGTCCCCAAACACCCACCCAATCTTCTCTAGTGATGGGGGCGGGGAGCAGGAGGAAGCATGGACTGACTTCCTCACCACCATCCTGGGACCCTCTGCTGCGTGCCCGGCGGGGGCGCTCACCTGGGTGGGGCTGCGGAGTCTCCAGAAGGCCACCTGCGCCAGGGCGCAGAACGCCAGCGCGAAGCACAGGAAGCCCTGGGGAGAGAAGGGCGGTCATCCCGGTGCCAGTGGCCGCACGGGGCCCGCCGGGCCCCTGCCGGGCCCCCGCAGGGCCGAGGAACCCCGGCCCGGCCCCCCACTGCCCAGGCGGGGGCCTGGGGAGGCAGGCACACGAGTTTCCACCCTTCCTTTCCGCCCTTTTTGGGGAGCTTTCCCCCGTTGCTGGTTTTCCTTCCAAGGGCCTGTTCCCAGTGGTGCCAAGCCCTCGCCCCAGGGAGGCAGGAGCCCGCAGCATGGAGACCCCCCTGCTCACTGGGACTGCTGCTGGGGGGACACTGACCTGGGAGGGGCCAGGCAGAGCTCTCTGTGGGCCTGGGACCGGGGTCTGTGCCCCGTTCAGGTGGCCCGGGCGCGCTGAGCAGGGACAGCTGGTGTGGTTGTTTTTGAAACCTCTACAGTTGGGCCCCCGGGGGCTGTAGCCCTCCACCCCTAGAGCCCAGGTTCTGGTCCGGAGAGCTCAGGCCAGGGGAGACACACCCAGACGGTGTGACCACCGCCCCCTGCAGCGAGCTCCCTCCTTTCCTCACACCCTGCTCCTCCAGTGGCCCACGGGTGCTGGTCCCTCACACGTGCACAGCCTGGACCCGTGCTGGAGGGCCCCGGAGGTCCCTGGAGAGCACCGCCCCAGCCCCAGCCCCTCGCTGCACCCTCTCTCTCTGGGTCGGGGCTCTGGGCTTGCAGAAGCGACTGAGTACATTGCCCCCCGCCCCGGAAAGGGTGCTCACGCCACAGTGCTCTTCACAGCCAGGGTCAAAGGGTCACTGCCACCTCAGAGCCTGGCTTGGTTCTGCACAGCCAGTCCGGCCACTGACCGCCAGGTCTGCGGGGTGTCTGCAGGCTTGCAGCCTCGGGGAGGGTGCTCTGCGTGTGTCCCCCGCTTCCTCCCCCTTCTGGGGCTGCCCATGGCCTGGGGCAGGCTTCGAGCTCGCCCAGGGTGACACGGAGAGGTGCCTGCTGGCGCGGACAGACACACAGACACTGGCCAGGCCAGGCAGGGATGAAGAAACAGTCCGTGTGTGTGTCGAGAGGCGGTGGCTCTGTGAGAGTGGACCACCCGCCCGCGCCCAAGCTCGGGTGTGGGCGCAGGGGCCCCGCTCTGCTCCGATGCACACAGCCGCCCGCCTGGGAGTCTGCAGGCCTCGGTCTCAGGACGTCCTTGAAGGTGCCTCCTCCTTCCTCTCCGGCCTTCCCCTCCCCCTCCCTCCTCCCCCCTGGCTGGCTGAGGGCCACCTCCCCATCTGGAAGCCATCGCTCAAGGCTGCCTCCCAGGCCGGGGCCCTGAGCCAGCTCAGGGGACCTGCGTGCTCCAGAAACCGTTCCAGTCCTGGGAGAGAGCATGGCTCCCTGCCTCCACCCGCCGGCCCACCCACCACCCTGCAGAGGGCGTCCTGGGGGGAGGCCGGACCCACCCGTGCCCCCAGGCCTCTGCCCGCTGGGCACCGGCCGCTGGTGTGGCCAGGCCGAACCCCAGCCCTCTTCACCGTCGTCATTCCAAATAAAAATACGTAAATAAATCGCAACGGCCTCCTTGGGCCACCCTGGCAAGCACTGCGCTCTCACTTCCTGTTCTAGGGGCCGGAGGGGGTGGAGGCAGGAAGCGGGGAGCATCCCGCGCCGGTCCCACCGGGAGCCATCTCCAGCCCCTTCCCATGCGCTCACGCACACGCACACGCACGCAGACGGGCCAGCTGCAGCACGTGCACGTACGCGCTCAGCGCGCAGGTGTCTGGAGCCAGGTTGCCTCCCGCCCCCAGGTCAGGGCGCAGGGCTGAGCAGGGGTCAGGGGGCGTTGGGGGCGGCCCTGGTGCCTGGCTGGGCCAAGAACAGGCCTGAGCTCGCGAGACCAAGCCGGGGACACAGGGAAGAGGCGACCTGGTTTGCGGCCTTCAGCCAGCAACATGGCGCCCCCTGGCGGCCGACGCTGCAGCTCCCCCACCCCTCGCCCAGGGCGCCGGCCTCACCTGCACCCCTGGCCAGGCCCGGAGGGCGGGCCACCTGTGCTACTGTCCCGCCCCTTGTCAGGCCCCACAGCTGCGGGCTCTCCCCTGGGGGACCAGTCCTCTGCCGCATCGGCTTCCCTCCCTCCACCATCCGGGCCAGCGACTTTCGACCTTTTTCATCTTGCAGCACACAATAACGACTAAAATTCTGCCCCAAATATTTTTTGTCAATCTGACAAAAAAATAGGTATACTTTTGATTTAGTCCCACTGCACATATTTTAGTTGCCAATCCAGGGTACGGGAGGTCCAGGCCCCTGCCTGTCTTTAAGATTCTGGCGGCTCACCCCCGTGCGGTGGCCGGCTGAAAGTGGCTGCCCTGGGCGTAGGCCGCAGCCACAGCAGAGGGACGCCTGGGCTGCCCCGTGCCAGGTCCCAGTTAGGGCTGAGCTGCCTGAGCCCAGTCTCACCCAGGGGCACACCCAGGGCTGGCTGGCCTGGGGCCGCTGCTCCGGGAGGTGGCCCTGTCCCTGCCCTTGGGGCCAGTTACAACCAGGAGACACTCAACAAATATTGGGTGACACAGGCTGGGCCATCCTGGGGCTCAGGGGCCACCTGGAGAAGTACAACCGCTCCCCACACCCCACAAGAGCTTCCAGGGGTCTCTGGCCCCAGTCTGGGGGCACCAAAGAGGGGCCTCCAGGCTGGAACGGAGGGAGCGGGCCTGACTCCACACATCCCAAGGGCCAAGCGTGTGTCAGGGGGTAGCTGGGGGTGCAGGTCACAGCACAGGCCCCGGTCAGGTGAGGGGCAGGGCCGGCAGTGGCAGCAACAGGACAAGCCGGAGGGGACCTAGGGGCCCATGTGGAGGAGCAAGTGTGGGGACAACACGAGGCCACCGCTGTGGGACCATCAGGGGCATGTGGGACCCCCTCCAGTAGCTGCAAGGGACAGCGTGGAGCCCAGGAGAGGTGGGCTGGAGCGCCTGGAGCGCCCAGACGCGGGGGTTGGGGACGGTGGGCAGAGGGCCTTTCCCTGCCTCTCCCTCTGCTGGTGGCGGGAAGCGAAATCCACTGGACACCCCCGGGCCTCCAGGGTAACAGAACCCGAGCCTCCCTGGGCCTTTGGGAAGAAAGGCTCCCGGCCTCCCCGTCTCCCTCCGCGGATGAGGAGGATGGAGGATGCCGCAGTGACGTAGGGCCTGGGGGCGGGGCCCGGCTGGCCCACATCCCTCTGTCCACGTTTTCTGTCCGGACACGGCAGGGGGAGGTTTGTAGCCCCACCGGTCCAGAGTGCAGACGGGGGTGCTGGGGCGGCGGGAGGCGTGAGGACTCACCCCGGCCATGAGGCGTCCGGCCTCCCGCACAGCGGCCGCGGCACTCAGCACCGCCCCCAGGCCGAGGAGCCCGGCCAGGCCGATCCCTGCGAAGAAGGCTTTGTGGGGCGAGAGAGGAGGAGGGTCAGGGGTGCCCAGGCCAGGGGTCCCCAGTGCGGAGCCTGGGTCTGAAGCCCGCCGGAAGTAGGGGGTGTGTGCTGGACTTTGGGGAGCTCTGAACGGGCCCCGTCTCCCCATCGGGACGGGACGTGCCTCCCATCCCCCCACGCCCCCTCCCCTCCTTCCCTTCCCTGGCACACTCAGAGGGACCCAAGAGAGGGCGCAGGCCCTGCCCCCACTTCTGCTTCCTGCCTACTGGCTGGGGCTATCTTTGAAGCCACATCCCACCCCCTCCCATGCCCTAGTGACAGCTGGCTGAGTGGGGGCTATAATCTTATCAGTTCAGACCCAGGCTTCCTGCTCCAGGGAGGCTGGGGTTCATGTCGAGGTTAAAAAGTGGGGCCCAGGGGGCACAAGGCCTGGGGCTGGGACCACCACCCAACCCAGGGGGTTCAGTCTCCCCACATCCATCCGCCCTGGTGCTTTCACCTGGGGTTCAAGCCCCTGAAGGGACCCTGTCATCCCTCTGAGCTGCTCTAGGACTCCGCGGGGCCGAGCCCCTCCCTGTGGGAACATCCCCTCCAGGACACGGAGCCCAGGGTCTGGATGCCACCTGTCACACTGCCCTTGGAGTCCCGGGGAGGGGCTGCAGACCCCAGACTCTGTGCAGCGGGACCCTCTGCCCCTGACTCCGAGGCCTATCCCTGTTTGGCTCCCCTGGGGGACCTCCCCAGCCACCGTGGCACCTGAAGCCCCACCCCCCGACTGTGGCCACCCAGGGCCTCACTCACCCCGGCGGTGCAGGGCCTCGTACGGGGACCCCTCTGGAGACGCGCGGCTGATGACGGCGAAGTGGGCTCCGAAGTGGGAGAGAGCCGCCACGGCGGCCAGGAGGAGGCCCAGCAGCTGGCGGGGCAGAGCCAGAGTGCGAGGGGCTGGCGCGTGCCCAGCCCCAGGGGCGCCCCCACCCCCAGCCTCCCTGCAGCTTCCCGGTCTCACCAAGACAGCCCCCACTTCGGGTGTGTCTGCAGGGTGGTCCGAGGGAGGCCTTTGCCCCAGACACCCTGACACTCATGCACAAACACCCCGCCACTCACACACACACATACATGTGCTCACACTACCCCACCCCCAAAGACACCCCCACTGTCCAGTGTCCTCCAGGAGCCAGGGACGGTGGGCCGCCCTGCTGAGCAGGGAGCGGGCCCAGCCCAGCCCCGGCAGCCGAGTCCCCCACCCCTGCGAGAGCACCCAGCACCCCCCCAGGCATCGCTGTGCCAACCCCCTTCACCAGCCCCCTGCGGCCCCCTCCAGGCCTGCTGTCCGGTGGGAGGGCAGCCACCCCAACAGGCGCTCTAGGGCACCCACCGCCAGGGACCCCGGATGCGTGTCCATGGGGCAGGATGGGGACAGCAGGGCTGGTGTGTGGAGGGGAACTGCTGGGCTGGAGGCCCAGTCAGTCACGCGGCTGCCACCCCTCTCCCTGGCACCCCACCCCCACCCCTTCCCACCCCACCTGCCCGTTACCAGGACGAAGAAGCTGGTGACCAGCATCTGGCATTTGGCCACCCTGACTCGACTCCGAGGGCCCATGGTGGTCTCCCTTCCTCTGCTCCCCGCTGCTGCCCTCCCCTCCCACTGTGGTTTCCAGCTGGGCGGGGGCCTCAGACCGCAGCTGCCCGCCCAGGAGGTAGGCTGCGTCCGCCCATCTGCCTGTCAACACAGCCTGAGAACTGAGCGGGCAGGAGGGGGAGGGGCGGCGAGGCCAGCTTCTGCCACCCCTGCTACCCCAGCCCTGGCCCGAGACTCCAGGACATTTATGGATGTCCGAGGCCTGCCCCAGAGGGGCACCGCCTCGTTGCCGGCGTGGCCGCAGAGGACACCTTGGGGAGGAGGTGGGTGAGTAGCAGAAGGCAGCTGGGTAGGGGGTGAGCTCCCTGTCTCGGGAGTGTGCAAGCAGAGGCTAGCTCCCTGGTGAGTCCTGCCCAGGGCCTGAATCCTGGGAGGAACCTGGGAGGCAGGTCTAATCGGAACCTCATTCTTAAAGCATGTCTTACGTAACACCGTTAGAATTGTTCTGTGACAACTACATTTTCGAAAAGGTGACTTGATTTTCGACGCTTCAGTGGCACAAATGAGAAATCTGGGGCCGAGCCGTCTGGAGGCCGCGGGGAGGGGCTCGCTCACACCCACACTGGGCCTCCGACGGGACCCGGGGGGGCAGGGCTCCCACCTCGAGTGCACGCAGGCCGCGCTGAGTGGGACACCGGGGGCCAGCGTGGACCCGAGGGGACCCCGGGCCAACCTGCCGTCTGGGTCCGGTCCTGGCCGGTTTGCACCTGGGGGGCCACTGCCTGCAGAGTGGGCCACCTGTGGATGACTCACCTGTCCCGCTAGAGTCGCTTCCATTCTGTGTCTTGTAATGCGGGGGGCTCCTGGTTCTGTGGGACACAAGGGGATCCCCAGTGCCACCGGCCTGTGGAGCGCAGGCGTGGCCCAGGCTGGGGTGTAGGTGTGACCCGGGGGTGCCTGAGGGCGTGGGCCGTGGGGCTGGGCAGCCTCACGCCCTCTCCCAGAGACCGGCCACTCTTGCTGTGCTGGCCTCACTTCTCCAGCGTGGGAGAGAAGCCGTGCGGTCACACTGCGCGTGGCCAGCTCACCAGGCGCCTCTGCGCTGAGTTTGGAGGAAAACGTTTGGAGGGGGCGCCAGGCCTGCCCTGCCCCGGCTGAGCACCGCCTGTGGGTCCAGCACTTCCCAAACAGGCCCTCCAGTGGCACCAGAGCCTTCCGTGGGCACATACTGTGAGAAGACTCCCCCAGGGACTGACCACATGGGGACTGACCAGGCCTCTGGCCACAGCCCCGTTCCCCGGTGCCGCTGGCTGCGGGGGGCCGCTTGCAGACCTCAGGCACCAGCACGTCCACCCGTGCGCCCCCCGCTCCTAGGACGAGCCACACCCTCCCTCTCCAGCACCCTGCTGCAAGAGGAAGTGGCACCTAAGAAAGCCACTGGCCCTCCCCAGCCCTGGGCCACTCACCCCTCCCCTCTGGACCCCTGGGGCGGCCACCCACTTCCAGGGCAACCTGCGGGACGGAGAAGGGACCCTACACAGCAGCTGCAGCCCCAAGGGGCGGGCCCCGGGGGGACTGGCTGCCCCACTGCCACGGCCCCCATCCTCAGGGTCAGGCCTCACCACAGATGGGTGGAGGCTGCCTCCTGCCTCACTGCCACGGAGACTCGGGGCTTTGATTGGTGGGCCTGGGGGTGCATGCATCTGTGTGCACACATGTGACACATGTGCGCATGTTCCGTGCACGCATATACATGCTTTGAGTGTGCACGCGTGTGCACACATGTGCTTGGGGGCCAGTGCGAGTGTGTCTGCATGTGCGCCTGTGCTTGATTCGGGGGCCGATGTGCGTGCACTCCTGTGTGCATGTGGTCACACACCTGTGTGAGTGCGTGCGTGCACACGCATGCGGGTGCATGTGTGAGCATGTCTGTGTGTGCACCTCTGGGTGTGCGTGTGCACGCCCATGTGTGTGGCGTGTTCTTTGCCATTCGGGGACCTCCTCGCCCCCTCGTTCTCTCCCTGGGCTGACACTTAGTTGGTTCATTGAAAACTGTTTTGTCACCTGCCCTCCCAGTGGCCAGGACTGGGGCCATCGAGCAGTAGAACCGCCATGTTGGGCTACAACCCCCAGGTACCTGTGCAGAAGAATCGCAGGGGCTGTGTGCGGCACTCCCGTTAGGGCGGGGAGCCCCCGCCCCCCTGAGTGGGGCCGTGCACAGCCACCCCCTCCACTGGGGGCCCAGGACAGACGGGTGATGCCCGACGGCATGCCTCAGCCAGGCGAGGCGGCCAGTCTCCCAGGGACAGGCCACGCGGAGAGCACGTGGCCCGAGGTGACGTGGTGGGGCCCTCCCCCACACCCACAGCCCCAGGCTACCGAGACCCCAGCAGAGGACAGCCCGCAACCACCGGCCGGTCCTCCCCCACGCCGTCCAAGGCCCCACAACAAGGAGGGTCTGAGAAGCTGTCCTGGCCCAGGGCAGCCTTGGGGGGCGGGGGGCTGAGTGTGATGCGGGGGCCTGGATGGGTCCTGGGCAGAAGGAGAAGTGAGGAGACTGAACGGGCCGTTGCCGTGGCGAGCAGTGGCAGGTCTGAGTGGACCGGTTTGCTGTGACAAATGCCCACGTCAGGTCAGGTGTCAGTAGGGGACCAGGGTACACTGCACTGAGAGCCCACTGTGCTGTCTTTGCGACTTTTCTGTCACCCTAAATCTGTCCTCCGTACATGGTTCTTGACAAGCCAGCGTCATCCACCACCGGTCTCACAGCCCAGGGGGGCACGGGTTCTGTGAGCCGTCCCTGCCCCGCTACTCACTGGCCGTGAGCTTTTGGCTCTGAGCTCGCCTGCCCCCACCCCATTGCCTGCTCGCCCACTGAGTGGTCTGCACATCCAGTGATGTCACCTGCCCACCTGCTCAGCTGCCTACCTACACACCTGCCCACCTGCTCAGCTGCCCACCTGCCCACCTTCTCAGCTGCCCACCTGCTCAGCTGCCCACCTGCCCACCTTCTCAGCTGCCCACCTGCTCAGCTGCCCACCTGCCCACCTGCCCACCTTCTCAGCTGCCCACCTGCTCAGCTGCCCACCTGCTCACCTGCTCACCTGCCCACCTGCCCACCTGCTCACCTGCCCACCTGCTCGGCTGCCTACCTGCCCATGTGCTGACCTCCTCAGCTGCCCACCTGCTCAGCTGTCCACCTGCTCACCTGCCCACCTGTTTCCTTGCCCACCCACCCTTCACCCACTCGTTTTCATGCAGTTTTCATTCACCCAGCTCTCCGCTTGCTGACTCATTCCTGCCTGCTCTCTGCCTGCTGCCTGGGCTCCGGGGCAGCTGCCTCCGGAATCCAGGCGGGGGCCGGGGGGGAAGTGGGCACCCCTGCAGGCCCTCCTTGTCACTGCGAAGCTCCCGCCCCGGGCCAGGAGGGGGCAGCCTCCACCCTCCAAAGCTCACCCAGAGGGAGCCCTTCCCGGCAGAGAGAAGGCGGGGCCTGAGGGCAGCAGCCAGGGCGGCTCCGGCTCCCAGCCACGAGGGCAGGGCCCCTCCCGCCCAGGAAGGCCACAGGTCAGCACTGCCGTGTCCAGGGCGCCTGGAGCACATCACCTGTGAGCCCTGCTGGGGCCCGGGCCGCCGCGGACCCTGCAGGAGTGCAGGCCTGTGCCTTCCCGCACCACGGGCCGCAGCTGCACCGGCCCAGCGCTTGCCGAGCTGGGGAGGCTCTGCCGCCGGTTCTGGAGGAAGGTGCGCGCTGCAGACACCGGCCCCGCGTGACCGGCCGCAGCTCCGGGGCAGCCTCGTCAGCGCCCTCCCTTACTTTGTGGCGAGGGTATCGGGTGTGACCGTGGTCCTCCACTCGCCCCTCCCTCCCGTGCCCCCCCACCGGTGTCAGTGTGGCCCCACCTGTCCACCCTCTGTCTCGGTCCTCGCCGGCCGGGAGCGGGACCAGGACCAGGAGGGCCCGGCAGCGCCCGGAGCGGGAGGCAGGGAACGTGCCTTTGCTTGCAGGGCTCAGGGGCGCGCTAAGTGGAGCGAGACGGCCGGGCTTTGTCTCTCTCTGGAAGTTAAGTGCGGGAGACGAGGGTGTGCCTGGGGCGGTGTCCGACTCCTTCTCGGGGAGCGTCCGGAAGGGCGCATCGTGGAGACAGAGGGAGACGGTGGAGCCTGGGCTGGGAGTGCCAGCTCATGGCCGCGGGTCCTCCTTCAGGGCGCTGAAAGTGTTCCGGAACTAGACAGTGTGGCTGTGAATGCACCGCAGGCCACTGACCTGAGGGCTTCACACGTGCAGGTTTAAGTCCTCACGAGAGGATGTTTATTATAGATTGTAGAGAGGGAGGGAGGGAGAGAGAGGGGAACATGCATCGGCTGCCTCCCGGATGTGCCCCGACTGGGGATCGAACCCACAACCCTTCGGTGTGTGGGGCGACGCTCCAGCCCACTGAACCACCTGGCCAGGGTGACCTGAGCACTTTCAAAGAGTGAATTCTGTGGTGTGTGAATTGTCTCAATAAAGCTGTTCCTATTGCTTACAGAGAGAGAGAGAGATGCCCGTGAATGCCCAGGGGCAGAGGCGCCCCTGGTGGACTCCCTCACCCTGCCCTTTG
Source organism: Trachops cirrhosus (assembly GCA_028533065.1). Taxonomy (NCBI): domain Eukaryota; kingdom Metazoa; phylum Chordata; class Mammalia; order Chiroptera; family Phyllostomidae; genus Trachops; species Trachops cirrhosus. Next base: position 1,032,255 of record CM052543.1, on the reverse strand, counting down.
GCAACATTTGGAAGTGTTTCCCAGAATCCCGCTCCCTGCCCAGCTCCTGGTGGGTGCGGGCCAGGTGCCAGGAGTGAGCCTTGAAGGTGGAAATGAAACCGCGGCATCCTTTTACGCTCAGGGTGGTGCTCAGCCGACCAGGGCTCATCCGACCGGCTCGCCTGGCGGCCCCAGGCCCAGCGGTCTCGCAGTCCAGCACCCAGCAGACCGTGCGCTTGTGGCGAGGCACGCACTCTGGGCCCCGCCGCTGTGACAGACACGGCCTGGGACCCCCGCCCCCAGTTCTCCCTGCCCGTCCGGTTGGGAGCCCACCGTCTCCCTGGCTGTGGTCTCCCCAACGCCTCCAGACTCCCGAGTGCAGCAGGATGCCTGCCCTCGCCTTTGCCTCCACCCAGCAGCCTCCAGCCAGCACGGGGTCCCCATGCCTCTCAGCGGCCATGACACTGCCTCTCCTGCTTTCCGTGTCACTGACTTAGGTGCCATTTCTCAGGCTTCTGCAGACTCCGCCCACTCTGCCCCTTGCTGAGATATTGGGGTCCCCCAGGGACAGAGGCAGGCCCCCTTTCCCCTCTTGCTCTGGCTGCTGTGGCGATTTCATCAATTCCGGTGCACGTGAGCATCACTGGACGCGGGCCTGTCATGCCGTCCCGCCGCCTGTCCCGCCGCCTGTCCCGCCGCCTGTCCCGCCGCCTGTCCCGCCACCTGTCCTGCCGCCTGTACTGCCGCCTGTACTGCTGCCTGTCCCGCCGCCTGTCCCGCCGCCTGTCCTGTTGCCTGTCCTGTTGCCTGTCCCACTGCCTGTCCCACTGCCTGTCCTGCTGCCTGTCCCGCCGCCTGTCCTGTTGCCTGTCCCGCTGCCTGTCCCGCCGCCTGTACTGCTGCCTGTCCCGCTGCCTGTCCTGCCGCCTGTACTGCTGCCTGTCCCACTGCCTGTCCTGCTGCCTGTACTGCTGCCTGTCCCACTGCCTGTCCTGCTGCCTGTCCCACTGCCTGTCCTGCTGCCTGTCCTGCTGCCTGTCCTGTTGCCTGTCCCGCTGCCTGTCCCGCTGCCTGTCCCGCCGCCTGTACTGCTGCCTGTCCCACTGCCTGTCCCGCTGCCTGTCCCACTGCCTGTCCTGCTGCCTGTCCCGCCACCTGTCCTGCCGCCTGTCCTGCTGCCTGTCCCGCCGCCTGTCCCTGTGAGCTGACAAATCGAGAGTCCCTCTGTGAGTGGCCTCTCGATTTAGTTGCCTATTTGTCTTCTGAGTCCGGCTTCT
>CM052543.1:1010904-1030499 GCA_028533065.1 Trachops cirrhosus | reverse complement strand
TGCCTGTCCTGCTGCCTGTACTGCTGCCTGTCCCACTGCCTGTACTGCTGCCTGTCCCACTGCCTGTCCCACTGCCTGTCCCACTGCCTGTCCTGCTGCCTGTCCCGCCGCCTGTCCTGTTGCCTGTCCTGCTGCCTGTCCTGTTGCCTGTCCCGCTGCCTGTCCCGCTGCCTGTCCTGCCGCCTGTACTGCTGCCTGTCCCACTGCCTGTCCCGCTGCCTGTCCCACTGCCTGTCCTGCTGCCTGTCCCGCCACCTGTCCTGCCGCCTGTCCTGCTGCCTGTCCCGCCGCCTGTCCCTGTGAGCTGACAAATCGAGAGTCCCTCTGTGAGTGGCCTCTCGATTTAGTTGCCTATTTGTCTTCTGAGTCCGGCTTCTTCCACGGAGCGCGAAGTCCAGCACATTCTGTCTCCATCCCTCCCCTCCCCCTCCGCCCAGGGATCTGCCCCGCGGATTCTAACTGCCTCCATCTCCCCAGTCTCTGGGCCCCACCCCCTCAGCCTCCGGGGCTGAGCCTGCAAACGCTCAGGGGCTGCAGGAGCACCAGCTGGCCTGGCCCGTGTCCGGCCCCCCACGGCTCACCACTCACTCACTACCTGTCGTCCAAAGTCTGCAACAAATGTTCCGCACGGGCCGTGTTCTCTAGGTGCTCACGGCAGGAGGCGGTGGGGAGCTCGTGCCCAGAGAGGGCGCCCTGCGGGGTGGACTCGGAACCCTTGGTTAAAGCTGTGCCTGGCGGGGTCCCCCGGGGAGGGGGGTCAGCGTTCGCCCTCCGTAATTCATATTTTGTGGGGAGGAACTCGGAGACCGTGTCTCTATCCTGCTACCCCGCAAAGCTGCGCTCACTCGGGCAGCCTCAGTTGGTGGTCGCACTTACATCGGTGGTCCCCGCCGCCCCCCCTCAGCCACGGTTTTGCCTTCCGAGGCTTCACTTAGCCACGGCCGACCGGGCCCCAAAACCATCAAGTGCAGAAGTGCAGAAGCTCAGACCCCTGCGTGGTGAGCTGCTGGTTGCTCCGAGCGGCCCGATGAGATCTCCTGTCCCCGGCCCTGTGCGGCCGGGACCGTGACTCATCCCCTCGTCCAGGGTCCTTCCCTGTGAGTCACCCAGTGGCCGCCTCGCTTATCAGATCAGGGGGCCCGGTGTCCCTGAGCCTGTGCTCCAGGGGCCCTTCTGGTCCTGGCCCAGCCACAGCTCAGCTCAGCCGCGGTAACTCGGCCGACCCCCCGCCCCCCGCTCCAGGGGGCCTTTAGCAGCAGCCCCCCCAGTCTGTGGAAGGCTGTCTCCTCTGAGCCCCTGGGCTCACGGGTGCTCCAGGAGACGTCACTGCAGGTCTTCCCGGCAAACCCCTGCGGCTGGAGAACCACCTGTCCCTCCCTCCGAGGTCAAAAGCCCCAGAGCGCGGGAGCGGGGATGCCGAGCATTCCTCAGCGTGGCTCCGAATTATCAGGAGCTCGGGCTGGCCTGGCGCCGGCCCAGCGCCCCGGGCGGTCGCCGCGCTGCGGCCCTCCAGGTAGATGCCTTATCGTCCCACCGCACCTCAGACCGGGGCGAGCACAGGGAGACGAGATACCCCGACAGAGGGGGGCCACACCCCCACGCTGCGCCACGCACTGTAGCTAGCACATTGTCACAGGGGCGCTGCTTGCTGCGTGGTCGTTGTCGTGACCCTGTCACTGCGCCTCGCTCGCAAACGAGACTTCACGTGGGTATGTGCGCCCAGGAGAAAACACAGTATGGACAGGATTTGGCACTGCCCCTGGCCTCGGGTATCCACGGGGGTCCTGGAACGGGTCCTCCCGGATAAGGGGGCCCGACCCTCCCACAGTTATCAGTCGGCATTCTACTGCAAAAGAACCTTATCTCCTCCGAGAGGAATGAATGAATCAATTCGTTCCAACGGGCGGTGGTCTGTTACTACCTCCTTATTTTGATGCTAAAATTCCAGATAAGGCCGGCAAGGAGCCCCTTCAAGCCGGTTTTGGTATTGTTTTGAGAAATGCTCATCATTTTTCGAGCAGCTTGCTTACTTTCTTTTTTTTTCCAAGATGTATCCAAAATGTGTTTATTGGGATGGTTCCCCACTCATCTCGATTCCTGGTACTTTTAGTGCTGCTTCCTCCTCAAGGAGCACCCTTCTGTCAGCCGTGCTCTTCCTCCTGTAGCTGACAGGACCGTGGAGCGGCCAGCACACAGAACCACCGTTTGTGCGCGGCTAAAGATGGTGGCGATTTCATAGCGTCCTGGGCATTTCACACCCATGAAGCAGGAACTGGAGCTTTGCACCAGGCGCTTCTTCCTGTGTCTCCTCCTCTCCTCTCCTGGAGAGGGATGTTGTCGTGGGGAGGCTGTCACCGCCGGAAAGGCAGCTTGCTTACTTTCTGAGACACCAGGACACTCCAGGTCCATCTGGCAGTCCCCCTCCCTCCGCCCGGGAGGCGGCCGAGGCTCCCCGGAGCCCTGGCTGCCCTTTGGGAAGGTGGTGCGTCGAAGCCAAGATCTGGGCGCGAGGCGCCCTCAGTGCTGTTGGGCGCCGACTCCTCCCGCTGCTCAGCTGAGAACTCCCTGCCTGTCAGTCTGTCTGTCTCTCTGGCACACGGCTGCACCTCTGTCAGTCTCTCTGCATCAGAAGCTGTGAGGCCACGGCCACCCCTGGGCTCCGGCCCAGCGTCACAGGGCGCGTGCGAGGCGTCTCCCCTCCCATCTCGGGCACCGGTCCCGCCGACCACCAGACCCCTCCGCACACACACGGGGCTGTTCCCTCCTTTGTGGGACTGTCCCCTGACCTGCTGGTGCCTCCCCGTGCCTGGTCCCCAGCCGGTTCTTGGCCTGCCAGCAGCCTCCTTAGTCTCGACACCTCCGCCAGGTGGAGAAGTGTCCCCCATCGCCTCCCACAGCCTCTTTCCCTTCAGAACCCGGCTGTCTCAAAGGAGGGAAACTGACAGCAGGTTCTATGAAGTAAAACAAAAGGGAAGGGAAGGTGAGACCCTTCCCTGGCTCTGACCGACCCGGACAAGGCCGGGCTTGGGTCCGCCCCATGACCAGGGCAAGACGCAGCCGCAGAACCTCTTGGGGGGGCGTCACGCAGACCCTGGGCACCGGCTGGAGAAGGAAACCACCAGAGCCCGGCACTTGGGCGGCGTCAGAGGCAGAATTCCGGGGACAGGCACTCGAGGGGTCCGAGGCGTCCTGAGAGACTCTCAGAGACTCGGGGGCAGTGTCAGCAGTAAGAACGGGGAGCAGAGGCCCAGCCGGGGCCCCAGGGGAGGCGCCGGGGCGGGGAGTGTGGCAGATCGGCACAGAACGAGCGGGCCCGTGGCACACGGACGCATCGCTGGGACGGGCTGCCGGGCGGCAGACCTGGGCGGGTCCAGGAGGCACCGCAAGGCAGAGCACGCCGGGGGGCTGCTGAGCGGCGGGAGCGGCGGTGCATCAACCAGCCGGCTGGACAAGGGGGGCCCGCGTTAGTAAAACCAGGAAAAGCAGCCCCCCCGCACTAAAGAGATTGGCGTGAGGAGAGCTCTCAAGGGCCAACAGGACCTACAAGGGGGAAATGAGAGGTGTCACAGTGACACCTAACAACACAAAGTTCCGGAACGTTCCAGAGTAGCCCTCAGACCGGCTGAAAGAGCGACACTTGCATTTTTCTTCTCCAGGGCAACGCTAATGGCGAGAGGAAAAGAGTCGCCCTCTGGAAGCGGGAGAGAAAGAACTTTGCACGGGGAGGGGGTTCCTAGAGGGTGTCCTGTTGTTTAAGTTGGGGGGGCAGAGCTTTCAGACACACGGAGCCCCTGTGTATTTAGAATATCTGCCACCGAAACGCCCACGTCCACGCCAACCAAGCCCTCGGCCAGCAGGCGCCACGAACCCCGGAGGCTGCCGCACGAACACGGCACTCAGCGCAGCAACGGAGCTGCCTCGCGCCTGCCACCAGCACAAGAGGCTGCCACGAGGCCACGGACACCGCTCCTCACAGTGACAAAACCCGGCGTGTCTGGGAACTCACCCCGGCACGGGGGTGTGGCCAGCCTCCGTGGAAAACACTAGGGGGCCAAAGAGAACCCCAGGGGGACACTGTTCGGGGTAAACAGACAGCCTTAAATGACAAGACGTCAAAGCCCCCTAAAAAGGGGCATCCAGGGCCACCTGTCACCATCGCAGCCGGGAGCTGGTCACGCCCGATGCCCTCACTGCGACACCGACATCGCAGTGGCAGCACCCACGTGCAGGTGGGCAGCTTTGAATGAAAGGACGACAGACAGGGACCTGCCCTGTCCAACAATAAGACGCTCGATGACGCCAATAGAAAAGCCCCAAATGGCCCCAGCTGGTGTGGCTCAGTGGACTGAGAACCAAGAGTTGCAGGTTCGAATCCCCGTCAGGGCACAGGCCTGGGTTGCGGGCCAGGTCCCCAGTAGGGGGGTGCATGAGAGGCAACCTCACACGGATGTTTCTCTCCCTCTTTTCCTCCCTCCCTTGCCCTCTCTCTGAAAATAAATAAAGTCTTAGGAAAAAAACCCAAGCACACAGGGGTGCCACAGAACACAGTGAGACCAACAACAGCGTGGCGGGGGGTTGGAGGCGGACCCCCGCACACTCAGGTTCTGTGCTTAAAAACGTGAATTGGGTCGTGAGAGAGCCCTTCCGTGCAGAGACGCGAGATGAGACACAGCCCACTGAGTTCATGGCAGGTGTCCCGTGTGCTCCCAGACGGCCCGAGGGGCGGGGCACAACTCCGCACTCGAGGGGTGCGAACCCGAGTGTACCCGTGTGCGCGCGTGATGGAGGCCCCGGGGCCGTGTGCCTCGGCTCGCCAGTGCGCACCAGAGATCTGCCGTGGGTTTGCTGGGGGCGGTGGGCAGGGTCCCTGTCTGCACTGACCGTCCTCTTCAGTTTCTCTCACCCGCAGCTTGTGCCTTCCGGGTTGGAACGCCTTCTGCCATTACTTATAACGAGGAGTTGGCGTCTCTGATGCTGCCGTGCGCGGTGTTTTAAAGTTCACTTTCCCGCTGTTTTCTGTGGGGTTTTGTTTGTTTGTTTGATTTTGGTTTGTGTGTGTCCTTCTCTTGTTTCTCGCAACCTCGCCGACCTCACTTTCATGGGTTTCTAGGTTTGGTCCAGTTCCCTTTGTGGATAGATGGTCCTGTTTCCGTGAATAAGGACCATTTCCTCTTTCTTTCCGGTCTGGGCCCACCCCCTTTCTTCTTGCCTTATTGCACTGGCTGCAACACGCCGCACGGTGTTAAAGAGAAGTTTCGAGAAGAGACATCCTTGCCTGGTTCCTGATTTTAGGGGAAAGCCATCCAGCTGGGAGGCATTCCCGCCCTTCCGATGGTTCTGAGTGAGTTTATGCAGAATTGGTTTTATTTCCTCCGTCACTGTTTGGAAGGGTTCACCAGGTACGCCCTGGAGGCAGGTACCCCCCGCCCCACCCCTGCCCCCCGAGCCTGCGTTCCTCCCGGTCGGAAGGCTTTCAGCTACACACTTAACTTGCTGAAAAGACACAGGACTGTCCTGGCTGGCGTAGCTCAGTGGATTGAGCTAGGGCTGCAAATCAAAGCATCGCAGGTTCGATTCCCAGTCAGGGCACATGCCTGGGTTGCGGGCCAAGTCCCCAGTGGGGACGACATGAGAAGCACCCACACGCTGATGCTTCTCTCTCCCTCTCCTTCTCCCTCCCTTCCCCTCTGTCCTAAATAAAAAAATAATTAAAAAAAAAAAAAAAAGACCCGGGACTCCTCTGGCCCCGTTCCTTCTTGAGTGAGTTTGGCCACTGGTGTGTTTGAAGGAGTCCGTCTACTTCACCTGCACTGACGCCGTCGTCGGCATACAGTCCCCGGTATGCTCTCCCTACTCTTCACTCTCTGCCGGATCTGTCCCGTGGCCTCCCTCGGCCCCGAGGCGGCTAATTGCTGTCTTTCCTTTTTGTCAGGAGAACCTGCTGGATTTCCCGGACGTTCCTGACCGGTTTCCACTTCGCCGACTGCCGGCGACTGTTTCCTGTTTCCCGTTTCACCGACTCTGCCCCGGTTCCCACGTCCGTGTTTCTCCCGCTCACGTCGGGTGTAATTTGCCCTTGTTTTTCCCTTTCCCTCACAAGGAGGCTGGAGCCGGTGACTCCAGCTGTCCCATACGGCCAGCCCAGCGCTTTAAACTTTGCTCGAAGCACCGCCTCTCCCTGTTTGGAAACATTGTGTTTTCCTTCGCACTTGCTTCCAGCGGCCTCAGATTCGAATCAGGGGTTATTTTGACCTTTTTTCTCTTATATCCAAGCATTCGGGGACTTTCCCGATATCTCCCCCTTGCTAGGCTAACCCCGTCCCAAGATGGCCAGGGAATGTGCTTCACCTAGCTCGGCGACTTTTGCATTTCCCAAGGACTGCTCGGTGGCTCACCGGGTGGTTTGATTTGGTAACTGTTTCACGTGCACTTAAAAACAACTCTTCTGTTACTGAGCGGAATTTTCCGTCCACCTTAGGCCAAGTTGGATGATAGTGCTATGTGCCCCATTTTGCTGTGTATAAAGTGCACTTTTTTCCCAAATCTTTGAGGGAGAAATAAGGACGCCCATGACACATGGGTGCAGTGATTCCACACCAGGGGTATAATAATCTGTGTATCGTGTGCACGAAAACGTGGGCGCACGTTATACACCGTGAAATGCGGTGACTGCTGTCTGGGTCCCCAGTCCTCTGCTCACCGGCCCTCTCCTCTCCTGTGTGAGGGTGGGAGGGCACCCTCCTACCCTCCTATCCTCCTTGTGCTTGTAGGTCTGTGTCTCTCTCCTGTGGGTCTAACGTTTAGGGCGGCCAGAGCCTCTCCCCCGACCCCTTAGTCGTTACAGAATGAACTTCTTTACCCCTGGGAATCGGCTCTGCTCGGAAAGGTACTTTTTCCGACATCAACGTGGCCGCTCCAGCCTTCCTGCCCCCTTTCCCCCGTTTGTAAGCAGCCTGAGCTCTGAGGCCGTCAGAGGGGCCGGTCTCCACAAGGGGCCGCGGTCGTGGGCGTGTTTCCTGGAAGCCCCCACCAGCTGTTTGCTTTCTTCTCCATCCCGAGTTCCTCAGGGGGCCGATCTTGTCCCTGTGCATCGGGGTCAGAGAGGGCGGCCTGGAGGCCTGGCGCGGTCTCGAATGTGTCCTGCCTTCCTCACGGCCTCAGGTGCCCGCGGGAGTGTGGGGTGGGCCTCCCCGAGGGGAGGCAGCTTCCCCGGCGGGTTTGGCCGGGCCCCGGGAGCCCCCGTCGGCCCCCAGCCTCGTGAGAGGCCCAGGCTGGAGCCACGTGAGGAGGCAGGATCAGTGGACCCCGGCTGGCCCTCTCCTCCCTCCCGCTCCAGGGCCAGCCTTCGGGGAGCGGTTGCCCCTCTCTGGCCTCAGTTTACCTGTCTGTCACCTGAGGCGAAGGCTATTTCAAATGTGGGTTTTATTTTGATTCACCTACGGCAGGGTCCGGGGATCAGCCGGGGACCAGGACACAGCTGCCATTGAATAGATGGTCTGTTACAGTCCCCGAGGCCAGGGACAGGCGATGCCACCCAGGGCCACACAAGGACACCCGGGTGTCACAGGAGGCAGGGGGAGGGGAAAACGTGAGCCTTTATTGTGGTTTCCGAGGGAAGCGGGAGAGCAGGTGTGGAGCTGGCTAATTTGGGTAATTTCCTCGGGCTCCGAGGCGCCGGGGCTGTCCCCGTCTGGGGCCGGCCCTGCGCGGTGACAGTGGGTAGAGCAGGCTGGGCTGCGGGCTGCAGGCCGGCGGCTCACGTGTGAGGGGTGAGCTCGCAGCCCCGGCCTTCGTGACCTCCAGCCACCGCACCGGGGTCAGCCAGGCCCCGAGGGACCAGAGCATCACAGGGGGCTGTGACGCTCCCTCCGTCCAGACCCTCGCTGCCCGATACCATCGCCACCGGCCACGCGGGACCGGGGCCGGTCCACAGTCAGACTCCCTGCAAGCCCACCTGCTCCCCCGTGAAGGGACCTTGAGGCCAGTGCGCTGACCGCGTAAGCCAGACCCGGAAGGAAGGATGGGACTGCGTGAGGGCACCCACAGGAAGGCCCAGGGGTCACATTCACCCTGAGGAGATGGTGGGGGAGGGGCTTGCCTTGCTGACTCAGGAGGGGGCAGAGGCGGGAAGGACAGTGGCCCAGGGAGGGCGCAGCCGGCGGGCCTGCGGCAGAGCCCGACGGGGTGGCGTGCCTGGAATTTTCGATCGGCTCTGTTGAGAGGCCGTCCACTCGCACCGTGCAGTTCGCCCATTTAAACTGCACGGCCACTTGGTGGTCACTTCACTTGCGTGGCTGTGCGGCCGCCGGCACGGCCCCCGCTAGACTGTCTCCTCGCCTCGGAGAGGGCCGGCGCCTGTAGGGCCCGTGCCCTCCCGCTGGGACCCAGCTGCGGCGTGCAGGGTGAGGACCCCGGGAGGGCCAGTCGCCCGCCTGGCTCCCAGCTGAGGGCGGCGGCGGAGAGACACCACCCACCACCCACAGAACCCTGGGAAATACGAGCCCTCGTCCCAGCCACTGGCTCCGGGGTGGCCTGCTTCGTGGAGGTAGACAGGGAGGGTCTCCAGGCCCCAGAGGCCGAGTGGACGCCCAGCCGGGACCCTCAGGACCCTGTTGGCAGGACTCGGGGACTCTCCTCGAACCCAGGCCGGGGCAGGGGAAGGACAGGCAGCTCTGCCCCTGGCTGCGGCGTGCCACCGGACGTGCAGGGCAGGGCCGAGGGCCTCCGGCGGGGGAGGCGGAGGGGAGCCAGAGCTTCTACCAGGAGGGGAAGAAGGCCGGGCCACCTGGAGTCCGAGCCCTGGCACCCACTTCCATCTGGAGCGCTCTGCTGGCCAGAGGTGCGACTCTGTGACTCCGGACACACCCCAAGCTCTCTGAGTCAGTGTGCTCCTGGGACAACGCAGCCCCAGGCCCACCTGCTCCGGGCAGGTGCTAGCCCCCAGGTCACTCCGCGGGCAGGCCCCCGGGCCCCCGGACCTGCCTGGGGAGCCCTGCAGGGAGACGGGCAGGCGGGAGCCAGTGGCACCCGGCCGGCAGCAAATACCCCCCCAGCTGCCCTGCCCCAGGCGGTGGGGCGCTGGGGCGGAGGGGGAGGGGTCTGCCCCCTCACTCCACTCACAAAGGTCCTGGCCCAGGCGGGTCTGGTGACCCTTGAGGAAAAACCAGCTCAGCTAAGTCCGCTCCAACCCCGACATTTCCCCTCCCTCGGTCAGAGAGAAACTCTCTGGTCCCACTTCCCCAGGGAGTTGGCCTGGGGCTGCTCCAGCATCCTTCCTCCAGCCCTGACCTCAGAGCCCTTAGGACTGCGGGAGACGGGGCCCCAGCTGAGGATGGGTGGCTGAGGCTACAAGGGGGGCGCGGTAAAAAAAGGAGAGGGCCATGAGCCGGTAGGCCCCAGCAGGTGTGCGGCCCTGGCCAACGAGACCAGGAAGGCGGGAAGATCTGGGGGGAATATGAGACCCCAAGGGAGCTGTGTGGGCTCCCCCAGGCCCAGGGCGCACGCAAGCCACGCGCAGGGAGTGCGCTTAGAGGTTAGGGAGAAGGCACGCCAGGTACCTGAATCCCAACTCCCCTTCGCCCCACCGGGCCCCAGCGCGCCAGGTCCCAACTCCTCAGGCTCCGCCCGACCCGAAGGGCTGCATCGCCTGCTCCCATTCAGAGTGGAGGAAGCACAGGTGGGCAGCTGGCGGGGGAACAGGTGTGCTTGGGGGTGCGCCCCCACGGAGTACCCGAACCCCGAGTCGCGCGGGGAGGGACCCGGAGGGGCGGAGCAGCAGCTTTGTTAGAGGCGCTCCCCGGAGCCACGCGCCGAGCATACGCTCTTCCTCCTGGGGGCCGGGCATGGGGCCCCGCCCGCAGCTGTTCAGTGAACCGGCGGCCGGGGATTGGCTGAGATCCGGTCCTCTGCCTTTCGACCTCGGGGGGGCTGGGGTGCGGACACGGACGGCTCGGCTCGGCGCGTGCGACCCCCAGGGATCTCGCACGCCTTGGGTACAGCTGTGCGGGCCCAGTGGCCACGCCCTCCACTCCACGGCGCGCGCTGCGCGTGCGGGCGACTGGCAGCTCTGGGGACTAACAGCCTGCGCGCGAGAGTGGGGGTACCGGACTGTCGCAGACCTGTGGACTGCAATGGGGAGGGGGCGGGGCGGGAGTCGCACCCGCGACCTGCTAACAGCTCCTGGAGGTGGGCGGGGGCGGGGCCGTTGCTCACGGGACCTGCATAATGCATCTTGGGGGGCTCACTGAGCGCCTGCTGTGAGCGGGGGTCCACCGGGGACCTACAGACTGCACCTGAGGCGGGGGCGCACCGTGGACCTGCGCACCGTTCCCCGGGGATGGGGTTGGGGGCGCGCTGTCGGCTTGGTCTTTGCAAGTTGAGTGAGCGAGGGGGAGGGCGAAACGTGGCGGGAGGGCGAGGCAAGGGAAGGAGGGCGTGAGAAAGGAGGCGGCGGCCGCGCGGAGGAGGGTTATCTATACATTTAAAAACCAGCCCGTCTGCGCCGAGTCTAGAAGACCTGAGGAGCGTCCGACTGCACGCGCTAGACACGAGCGCCCCACGCTCCAGCGCGCGCACGGCCCGACCTCTCGGCCTGTGCAGCTCGCTGTCCCGGACCTCAGAAGACCCGGGACGCGCAGCGCCACAGGCCCCCTTGTGGCGCGGCCGGCGACCCACCGCCCCCCGTTCTTCGGCCTGCACCCCTCTGCGGTGTGCGGCGGCTCGGAGGAGGCTCCGGGCGAGTGGATGCGGGTGCGATGGACAGCAGCGCGCTGCCCCGGCCCGAGCCCACCGCGCCCGGCGTCTCCGGCGGCTGCGCCGCTCGGCGGCGACCCGCGTCCCCAGAGCTGTTGCGCTGTAGCCGGCGGCGGCGGCCGTGCGCGGAGGAGACCAGGGGCGGTGCGGCGGCCGTGGCGCGGCGCAACGAGCGCGAGCGCAACCGCGTGAAGTTGGTAAACTTGGGGTTCCAGGCGCTGCGGCAGCACGTGCCGCACGGCGGCGCCAGCAAGAAGCTGAGCAAGGTGGAGACGCTGCGCTCGGCGGTGGAGTACATCGGCGCGCTGCAGCGCTTGCTGGAGGAGCACGACTCCGTGCGCGCCGCGCTGGCTGGGGGTCTGCTGGCGCCAACCGCGGGCCCCCCGGAGCCGCGCGGACCGCCTGGGACTCCCGCGGACGCCGCTTCGCTCTCCTGCGCCTCTTCGTCCCCTGGCCGCGGGGGCAGCTCGGAGCCTGAGTCCCCGCGCTCCGCCTACTCGTCCGACGACAGCGGCTGCGACGCCGCGCTGAGCCCCGGGGAGTGCGAGCTGCTCGACTTCTCCAGCTGGTTAGGAGGCTACTGAGCTCCCCGCTCCGCGAGGTAAACGCCGGGCGGCGGGGAAGCGTGGGGGTCAGAGGCCGGGGCGACTCGGAGCGCTAGAGTAGACAGGACCCCCTGCGTCTCCGCCCGTGCCCGAGACAGCCAGCGGAGTGGAGGGCCCGGCCCGGGGATAGCTTCGATTTCGCTCACGCTTCATTTTCCCTCAGCTTTTTCAAGCCTGAGCAAGACCAGTGTTGTTTGTCCGGGATTGCAAAACTTCCTCTCGCTGCTGCGCCGCGGAAGGGGGAGGGAGGAGATGGGGTGGCGGGGGGCGCGGCCCTCGGGCGGGTGAGGCCCGGAGTGCAAGCGGATCCTGGGGCAGATCAGGGTGCTGGGAGGCGGGGTGAGTTTGCATTGCAAATCGCGCGCCCGCGACGGGTGGCAGAAATGAGTCGGCGCGGCGGCCCTGACTCACTGCGGCTGGAGCGCTGCCCCGCCCCCCGCCCTGGCTGGGGCCGCAGACCGACGCCGAGGCACCCACAGAGTCGGGCTCCAAAACCAACCAAACAAACGAAACTGCCGCCTTCGCGTGTGGGAGGTGGAGGCAGGGCCGGATCCCGCACTAACGTGAGCTCTTCTCTCCCTTGCCTCTGGCAGCTGAGCCGTGGATGCCGAGGGCGAGGGGCGAGAGCGCCCGACCCCTGGGAGGCAGCACGGTGGGCAGCCTGCGCCTCCGTCCGCACCGCCCGGCGAGCCGAGCCACCACCAGGCTGGGACCCCGAAGGATGACGCTCCCCGAGTCGTCCAGCTTGACCACCTGCCAGTTTGCACCGCCCGCCCCCCTCGCCTGGGTGGCCGACCACGGACGCTGACCGCGGGCGCCCCCCTGGGCCGAGGCCCGGGCACCCACACCCCCCACACCCACACCCGGAGGTTTTCCTGAATGGAGATGAGTTTTGAGGACACAGAGCATCCACATTCCCACGTTGACTGTGCACTGCCCAGGTCGCTGGCGAGCTGACAACGCATTTTCACGCGAAGACCCCGTAACTTGGAACACAATAAAGATGGTCTACCCTGCCTCACCCCCGCTACCTGGACTCTTTCTACCTGGCTGAGATCTGGACACTGCAGCCCCTGAGGGGCCGGGTGCCTGGCAGGGGTGCCCAGGGCAGCGCGGCCGCTGGGGAGAGGCCGGGGTTGGAAACCCTCTGAGGGCAGGAGGCCTCTGAGTGACCCAGGGCTGCGTCTCAGTGGTGTGGGGGGCTGCCCTCTCCAGATCCCCGGGCTGCCCCTCTCCCAAGAGAGGGCTGGGCATGGAAGGGAGGGTCACTTCTCCCTGGGCTCCCCCAGCACCCGTAGGGTGGGAGGAGGGGCGTGAGGCCTGGCTCCCAGCTGGCGTGGAAGAAACTAGGGCACCTTGTGAGGCTGGGGGCTTCCCGCGGGCGTTAGTGGGCTGGAGGCTGGTCCAGGCAGGGCCCCTTCCCGGTTGGGAAGTTGAGGCCGGGAGGCTGCTGACCATCACGGGGGTCCGGGGCCCCTGGCCCAGCTGCCCGGGGTTCAGAGCTCTGAGTCCTGCCACGTGTTGGGCGACCCTGGGCGAGTGGCTCTGCCTGCACTGGGGGGGGGGGGTTGGCAGCAGAGCAGGCCTGCAGGGTGTAGTGGGACTTAGGAGAAGGGGCCGGCACCCTGTCCCAGGCTCCCTGCCGCTCTGCCCAGAGCCCCAGCCCGCATGTGTGGTGCTGGCCTCGGGGGCCAGGGTGGCAGCGGCGTGGGGAGAGGGACAGGCGGGCCCCCACCCCCAGAACCCCCAACTTGGAGGGCCCTCGGAGAGATTGCTCAGCTCTACCTTTGACCTGGGCCTCGGCAGCTTTGAAGTCCAGGCTGCACCCAAAGCTCTCTTTTATTGCAGGGGTGGGGGCGGGGCTGGTGGGGATCCCCAGGCACCCCTTCAGCAGGGAGTGGTTGGTTCAAAGCTGTGGCAACCCTGGGAGGCTGGCAAAGAGCAGATGCCTTCTGGGTAACCATGGCGACAGGGTCCTGGGTCTGGTGAGGCCCCAGCTGGGGTCGGCGGACTGGCTGTGGCTCGGGGGCTGCAGGGTGGGGGGAACCGGCCTCCTCCAGGGGACAGAAGGGGGCATGTTGCATGAAGGCCCCCCCCACCAGCCTTCTCCCAGGGACCTCACCGAGCCTCAGGCCCCGGGCTCTCCTGCAACCCCTTACCTGGACCGCAGGGAGCAGTGGAGGTGGGCAAGGTGGGAGCGTACCAGGGTTTGGGGGAGGGAAGTTTCACCCCCTGCGGCTGAAACTCTGCGGTCTTATCACACAGAATCCCAGACACGCAGACATTCCGGAGCCTTTCCCGGACACTTCCTGCAGCAGGAACTGTCTGCGGGAACCCTGCACTCGAGGGGCCCAGGTCCAGTGGGGACACGGGGTCCCACCCGCAAGCAGCGTCCACGAGTCGGCCTGCGGGCTGGCCGCTGGTAGGCCTGCGGGCCCTCGGAGGAGCTCCCCCACGCCGAGCGGCGGCGCCCCTGCCTGCTCGTGGCTCTGAAGCAGATCCCAGGCACCGTATCGATACGCCCATAAGTTCTCAAAGGAAACCGCAGTACGGCTGTCCCCCAGACGGACACTTGTCCCTTCGGTCCATCAAACGCCCAGCCAGTGGCACGGGCTTCCGGGTGTCCGGATTTTTACAGACCGAGGACCGACCCAGGGCCACGTGCTGAAGCCTCTCGGGCGTAAGCGTTTCTGGGCTGAAGGGACAGTTCTCTCGTGCTGTGGCTTTTCCCCAGTCCTGGGGGCGGCCTGGAGGACACGGGCACCTTCCTTCCCCGTGTCCTCCCTCCGGGAGTCGGGGCCAGGGTTCAGGAGCAGACAGGCACTCAGGTGCCTGCTTGGTTTGGGTCCCTGCACTTTGGAGGGTGTGACACGTCCCCATGGCCGCGTCCCATCAGGAAACATGGGGTCACTGGTTGTCCAAGCAAGGACGCTTTTTGGGAGGGGTGTCCTGTGCGTGGTGACCAGCCAGGACACCAGTTGTGCCACTTGGGCGTGGTGGCCTGCCCGCCACCCTCGTTGGAGCGTCCCCCCTCCCCAGGTACAGAACTGGAATGTTGGCTCCCAGAGACGAAGGGCCTGAGGTCACAGAGCCTGCATTCCTAAGTCCCTCCGAAGTCCCCTCCCAGGACGAGGGGCTGCCTGAGGCGTCTGGGGAGGGCGCCTTAGCCAGCCCAGATCTGCTCGCCCGGGGCAGAGCCCCACCTGGCCCAGGCGGCCCAGGCCTCGTCCCCACCTAGAAGCCGATTCCAAGTGGAATGTGACCAGGTGCTGGAGGGTGGCGCTGGGTCGGGGACGCTGGGGGACCCCAGTCCACGGGATGGGGAAATGGTGCTTTCAGCCTTGGGGTGAGGCCGGGGGACAGGGGTTAGTGTCGCCGGGACTCCACGGAGCGAGACTGGTGGGTGGGTGCGTGGAGGGGGCGGCACAGCCCCGCCGACCGGACCGGAGCCCTGGGGGGCCCTCGGGGGCGCCTTGCTCTCGTCTGGACACCGTGGGATCCCCCAAGGGCCCGGCGCTGCTGTCCTGCGTCTCTGCAGCCGGAGCACGCCCCAACCCGTTGTCCCAAACGTGTCAGGACATGGATGTGTCCCCCTTGGCTGTCCCCGTGGGGGCTGTGTGGACGCAGGGCTGCCCCGCTGGAGGCCAGCACACGCACAGGGCCCCGCCCACCCGGGCTGGCCTCCTCTGGCCCGTCACGGTCCCACACTCGCATTCCACGCTGATCTGGGCGCCTCGGTACCGGCACTCGGGGTGCACCAGTGTGCAGGAGGGGCCCCCGCCCTCCCGGAGTCCACGCTCTGGGGCGGAAGGGGACACAGATCCAACCCCCCACAGTGTCTGTGAGTCAGGTGGACGGTCCGGCCCTGGGTGGGCACGCCGGGTCCCGGGACACGGCCGCAGGGCCTGGTGGAAGCCGTGCCATTCGGGGGTGCTTGCCTGTCCCAGGGCCGCCCGGGGACCCCCCACCCCCGCTGGAGGCCGACTCACTGGGGCCTGGGACTGCTTGCTCTGCCCGAGGTCTCACACGGGGGAGGGGCGCCGCAGCCCACCGGCCTGCGGGGGGAAGCAAGCCCACTCGGCTCTTCTCCGCGCCCAGCTTCGTACTCTCTGGTCCCGCGGCAAGTGGAAAGGCAGCACCAGGCTCACGAGTTGGGAAAAAAACAAAGCTCTCCCCTTTTCTCCACGGCCTACGTCTTGGCGTGCGGAGTCTTCCACCTGCAGTTTCTAGGTACAGGAGAGTGGACAGAGACAGCGGCGTGGATTTCGGCTGCCGCGTCGATACCGAGCGGGGGCCGCCTTCGGTGCGCCCCTGTGTGCGCTCCCCTTCCACGCCGCGCCCCGCGCCTGGCGGCCCCCCTGGCACGCCTGCTCTGTCGTCACCCGAGCAGCCTGTGCGCGGCCGGCGTGGCTGTCTTCACGCCGCCCCTGACGGGACGTCCTGCCTGGGCCGAGGCCCGTCAGCCGGTGGCCCTCCGTCCGTCCCTTTCCCGGGTCACTGCTTGTCCCTGACGTGGGTGGCTCACGGGAGGGGAGGCGGTCAGCACCGACCCCTGACCCACAAAAGGGACCCAGAGTGGGAGCAGGCACGCTGCTCGGCCACAGAGGGGACCGAGGGGACTAAGGGGACAGGCACGTGGCAGGGATTGCTCTTGGCGCCTTCCCCAGCAGCACGGTTGGGGCGTGACTCTGCCGAGCTGTGGCGGGCGGGGTGGGCAAGGTGCTCGGTGTTCACTCGACAGAAGCGGGGGGTCAGGTGACCCCTCAGGGCCTGACGGATGCCGTCCTGAGTGAGGGAGGGAGTGATGGCAGGGGGACAGGTCCCCAGGGAGTCCAGCCGCTCTGAGAGCTCCTGTCCCCGCCTCCAGGCCCCTGGAGCCTCAGTGACCGGCCCAAGGCTGCAGGTTCCAGAGGTGCTTGGGGCCCAGGGCCGACCAGCCTGAAGCCGCATCACCCTGCCTGTCACGCCTCCCAGGGCCCCACAGCTGCCTGGAGGGCCTGTTACCGCTGGTCTTCTGCTGGGAGCGGAGGTGGAGGCTCCATCAGCACCCAGGGACAGGGAAGCCAGGACACCCACTCAGGCCACCGCAGGCCCAGCCCTGGATGCTGGATGGGCGCCGAGGGCTCTGCCTGCTCCCCGGCCTTCTCCTGGGCCAGGGCTGAAGGAAGAGGAGGAGGGTAGAGAGCGGGACGGACAGAGGAATGTTCGTGAGCTGCGTCCCGACGCCCGCCGACCTCCCAGGGCCCCCAAGGCTCCTGCCTGGCACCCCCCGCAGCCCCAAGGCCCAGCTGTTGGCTGTGATTGATGGGGCAGGCCAGTCAGCAGGGGGGTGGGGGCCCCGAATGCCACACAGCACTGCCGTCAGCCGGCCGGCCTGGCCTCCAGCGTTGCCCCCTGCTGAGGCTGGGACCCCGGCCCCGGACACAGTGAGAGGCCTTTGTCACCAGAGCTCTGAGCTTCCAGCTTCTCAGAGGCAGGGAGGGGCCTGCTGGGGGGTCACTCTGTCAGCTCCCCCCACCCCAGCAGCCCCTGCCCAAGGCCACACACCAGAAGGAGGGAGAGACAGGGAGCGTGCCTGGTTGGCTCGCTGGGCCCGGGGCGGGCCAGACCCCTGGGACATGCTCAGGGGGACGGTGGGGCTCAGAGCCAGGTCCGGCCTGCCTGCCTGCTGTCAGCAACGCCCTGTGACCGCAGTGAGCCAGGAGAGCCCACGGCTCGCGCACCAGGGCGGGCTGGCAGAGCCGCAGCGGGATCTCTGGGCCCTGATGGCGGGACGGGGGGCGGGGCCCTGACAAACGCCGGAGTGGGGAGCACGGGCAGCAGGCACCCACTGCCTGGGCCCGGGGCTCCGTGCCTCCTCCCTGGGTGCCCGTGTCCCAGTCCCCCTTAGTGCAAGGGCACCAGTCACACAGGGTCGGGCCCCCGAGGGCCTCTGCACGGACCCTGTCCACACAGGGCCACGCTCGGAGGTGCTGGGGTCAGGACTCCGCCGCATCAACCCACAGCAAAGCGCTTTCCAGGAATCCAGCCCCAGTGGTCACTGCCCTCTGTCCCCCGCAGGACCCCACTGTCATCACCGTCTGTGTGGTGACAGCCTCGCTGCCCTCCTGGGCCTCTGTCACGGGGGGCGGTGGCTCAACGAGACACCGCCACCGGCCACAGAGAGGTGGGCATTGCTGAGGACACAGAGGCCCGGGTCCCCCGGATGGCCTGGACAAAGCACCTCCCCTCCTCAGACCCCAACGAGCTCACAGAGAGGGGGACAGACTCCTGTCCTCTTCAGGGAGGGCCCTGTGCATCCACCGTCTGTGACAGGGCAGTCCTAACCACCCAGGGGGACAGTGGTCCCCTTGGCAGGGTGTTGGGGGCGTGTCATGGGGACGTTGGCATCAGGTCTCTGCTCGCAGGACCCACTGTCCTTCCCTGCTTGTCCCCTCGGGCTCCGGGTGGTCCAGGGCAGGCCTGTCCCTGAGTCCCCACGTGGCCAGGCCCCCGGGAGTGGCCCCCTCCAGCCCGGGTTACCTGTCTAACACTAGTGAGGAGGTGCTGCTCCCACTCCCCACCCGGCATTTGCCTGCAAGCTCTGGGGTTCTGTCCGGGTCCCCAGAGCCTGGCCGGCACTGATAAGCATGCAAATCTCTAAATGAAATCCAATTAGTACCCAAATGAGGGCCTGGGAGCC
This sequence comes from Trachops cirrhosus, assembly GCA_028533065.1. Taxonomy (NCBI): domain Eukaryota; kingdom Metazoa; phylum Chordata; class Mammalia; order Chiroptera; family Phyllostomidae; genus Trachops; species Trachops cirrhosus. Next base: position 1,012,460 of record CM052543.1, on the reverse strand, counting down.
GCTCGGAGGCCTGAGGAGGCTGGGCCGGGCCCCCTCTCCAGCTCAAATATTTGTCTCTCATTTGAATGCCTTTTGTGGGCAGGCAGGCGGGTTGAAAAGGGGCCCAGCAGACAGAGCCCGGCTCTCGCACGCGAGGTTTGGGGGAGGCTTGAGCTGTGCCAGGCTCACCCCCTCTTCACCGAGACTGGGTCCTGCCCGCCCCACCTGGCAAGGCCTTCAGGAGCCCCGGGGGCCCTGCCCCCCACTGCGCTGTGGAGACCCCAGCCACCCAGGCGTCTTCCCCGTAGGTCTCCGTGCAGCAGGGAATGTGCGTGCATTAGTGCAGGGAGGTGCGGCTGGCCCCCCCGCCCCCGTCCCCTCTAGTCGCCGGGCTGTGGCCGTAGCCCTGACTGCCCACGGGTGGTCCCGGAGGGGTCAGTCCCTCCGGGCGATGGTGCCCGTGGTATAGGTGTGGAGACTGAGGCTCGGGGTGTCGATGCGCCCCCAGGGCTGGTCAGGGCTGAGCACGGTTTCCAGGGAGGGGACACCAGGGCAGCATTGCTCCAGGGTGGCGGGCTGGTGGGGCGGGATGCCCTTCCTGCGGCCGGCCGCCTGGCAGTCACCCCCTCTCCCCTGAGTGCCCCTCAGCCCCAGCTCAGCCTCGCTCATTGGCCTGCAGGCCCTTGGGCTGAGCCTTCGGGGCTGGGCCAGGAGAGCGCCCGTGTAGAGGACTGGGCGGGCCGGGGCTCCCTGCACCCTGGGTGGGGCGGGCTGGGGCGGGCGAGCAGGGCAGGGTCGCCTGCCAGGGTTCCGGACACCCACTCTGTCACCCGCAGGGGGTTGGCTGTCCCCCACTGCTTTCACCCTCTTGCCAAGCTGCCTTTGTGCCAATGTGATCACAGCATGGCCTCTCCCAGATGCCTCCTCCAGGAAGCCACCCGAGCTGTCCCATGCCGGTCTCAGTGGGCAGGCTCGGCAGAGTCCCCCTCCCAGCTCCCTCTGGGGAGACGGGGAGAAAGGAGGGCTGACCAAGGAAGTAGGCACAGGAGGCGCCAGATCCAGTGGGCGCCACTCACCCCTGGGCCCAGTGAGGGTCCCTGACCAGACTTCCTCCCTGGGGGGAGGGTGTGATGAGCAGGAGCCTCAGGAGGGGCGGGGGTTGGTAGCTGGGGGGGTGTCAGAGGTGGAAGGGGCAGCAGGCGTCCAGCCCCTTAGGGCTCAGAGTTATGACCTCAGTCTCACGAGAAAGGCTGATTGTCCCCTGGGGCTCAACCCAATCTGTTGGGCCACCTCGCCAGGGGAGCAGGGAGGGATGGGGCCTGCAGGCCCCTGGAGGGCCGGACAGGAGGGGCTGAGGAGCAGCAGCCACTGCCTGCAGGCCGGAGGGTCCAGCTGAGGAGCGCACAGATGAGATGGACACCCCCCACACCCCTCGGGAGTGCAGGGGGCGGTCACGTGCCTGCATGGGGTGCGGGTGGCCCAGCCCTACACACCCCCTACCACAGCCTGCATCTTCCCGACTGCCCTAGCAGGAGGGGGTGCAGCCTGGGCTTTGGGGCTCGCCTTGGCGCCCTGGA